>OX401415.1:1986346-2043846 GCA_947846245.1 Cerastoderma edule
CGTGTACTTTTGCGTTATGGCCTAGAATTTTTATCAAAATAATAAACTCAGTAATAGGAAATACGCGTTTGCACCGCATAGACGGAAATTATAACTTTTTGTTGTGTGCGTTTGAGCAGATAACTTAAAACTTAAAAGTGTTTATAGTAAAATATATGGTTTCGATACGGTTTATTACGTTGAGATATGTTTAAAATCACATCAATACACTTCAAACTCCATATAGTTGCTCTATTTAAAATATTAAGTAAAATGCATATTCATAAAAGCACGTTTTCATCGTTTTGTTTGCCCACTTCTTACATAATCAATTGGTCTATTTTTACTTTGCAATATCAAATTTGAAATGGAGATTCTAGTTTATTTTTGTAGCATTTTGCAACCGAATGAAAAACAATGTATTCACATTGAGTTGTTCTTTGACGAATAGACCGTGAACAATTCTACATATACATATACAACACAGACTTCAATCGTCATGATGCCATTCATTTATGGATTTGTGCCACGTTCTTCCAAGAATACCTAGACACGTTAACGATTGAAGAAGTTGTCTTTGGTAATTCTTTGTTATATTTCAATGAGGTTATCTGGCAGGTTTTCTTCGTCGTTGGTAGCTAGAAATGTCATTCCCTTCTAATGTTTATGTGAAAAGAGGTATGTTTACACAGGTCGGTATCTTGCAAGTCTGAAATAACTCTGATAATGTCACAAGGGGGACTTTCTGTCCTATTAGGTACTCTATGTTTTTCAAGTTTTACATTGTTCTGACCTATTTCGTGCAAACCAAAAGATCGTATATTACATACGATTGAGTTAACCCTTAAAGTGCTGGAATTTAATGTATGCTTATGCAAAAAGGTGAGATCACAGGCTAGCCGCAAAGTAATTTGGGGGCTGGCCTGTGATCTTACCTGTTTGCTACTCTTAATATCTTTTCTCGTCAAAATTAAGCAGATATTTAAGGTTTTGGAAAGCAGACAACGCAAGCATCTATTTCTATAAAATTACCAAGCATTCTAAGGGTTTAAGCGTATGCATACCACGGTAATGATATTTCTAAGTCGTAACCATTTCCTCCAATGATGATATAGCTACGTCTTGTGAAAGTTTTTATTCTTCGTAAAGTTACTACGCGAGATACATGCATCACTATGGTGATTTATTGTTGGTGTGTATCAACGGTAATACAAAGTGAACATACATCAATATAAACAGAAGAGTTGTGCACTATAAGTAAGTGTTAAGTTTATTTTTAGTTTGAGTCTTTCTTGTTGTGGTCCTTTCGATTTGAATGACAAGGTCTAGACCAGTCAATCTGCCATACCATAAGATTTAAGCCACATAAGAATACTTGTCCGTCTGGTTCTAAATTAAAATGATATTGCAAATCTTTTGCAAAGTTATGAAATCATCTTGGGTAAAGAATACTTGTCCCACTGGTTCTAAATTAAAATGATATTGCTATTGTGAAGTCATGAAATCATTTTGAGTAAAGAATCTTGTGTGAAAAATCAAACTTAAAAGCATACTAGCGCTCAGAAAAATGCAGAACTAGGTAAAATGAGTGACACATTATGATAGAATATGTTGAAACATAGCGAAAAACCACGGGAACATGACAATATAACGTCTGCACTATTTGTTATCTATTTTTTAAAGTGCCATTTTCATAAACGTGGTGCCCATCAATTTAACTTCATTAAGTAAGGAGTAAGTGGTGATCACCTGGTTTGAAAAATTCTATGAATCACATAGAAATACTGACATTTAACCAAACTTAACAATGTGAACATTTAGATTGGAGAACTTCTCGGGTTTGGTTGGCTTCCGATGTTTCTCGGCTGACCTAGTTCTGTCGCTAATTGTAAACAAACCTTATTGTATTCATTCTTTTAAAAGCATCATGTGAACGTATGACAGTCTCAATTCCTCTGTTAAAGGGATTTAAGAATACTTTTAAAATTATTTTCAATTATTCTAGAACTTTTACAATCTAAGTGTAAATGAGCGCAAGTATGGCTTTAAACGCTATCAAGTTTTATTTCAATGTGTTTCGTTTGTATTCGGTTTAGTTTAGTTTACTTTATAATATGCCATTGACTATGGGATTTTGCAAACCAAGATTGAACGTCGATCGGACGATATAACTAATAATATCAAATTCGCCTTCAACCTGTTTATTACGTTACAGTATTGAGCTCGACTCTAGTTCAATTCAATTCAATTTAATTTTATTAAGCATGAAATCTCACAAAGCATACCTATAACCAATACAAAAATTATACATATCCTTCAACACATGCATAGACAGTAACAGTTGTGTTAGGATTTTTCAGTTAGGTACAAGATAAAAACGTTAATATACGGCTATAATTTTCATTTGTAAACAGAAAAGATAGTCACGATACAGTGGGAGGCTATATCTGTACTAAAGGGAGAAGTTGCTATAAACATCTTGTTAAACTAAAATTGATTGTTCGTCATTGCCTCTTATTCATGACATCACTGACCTCTTCCATTTTGTTAAGATATTATCAATACAATCTAGATCTAAACATATTTACTGGCTTTCATAATAACACATTTCAGATTATATGGGAAAATAATCATCTTGACGAAATAGATATATAACCGTAACGTTTAACCCCTAGTTGAAGCTTCCCCAGTTTGATGACCTGGCGACAACCGACTCAACACAGACGGATACGACCAGTCAATTGTCAAACGTGTTACAGTTATGGGTCCGGCGACAAGAAGACACGTCTGTGGTAAACACAACAGAGAGGCAACGCCATCTACATTTCTTATACACTTGACGCCTTTCTACGTCTGTCTCCTCACCCAACTTGTAGACGTATCACTCCGCCTTTGGGTCATGTCGGTACAAAACAATTCGGCCCTACTTTCTCGTCAATCAAAATAAGAACTTCATTTTTTTATATTTAGTTTTTTGCAGGAAAGTGGTCTGATTTCGAGTGTTTCTAGGCATCACAAAACATTGACATATATAATTGTATCTAATTCGACAGTTTATATGGGTTAGATTGAAGATACCGTATTCATCATGGAACGGTGTTTGTATTAATAATGTAATCTGTTCTGATTCCAAGCAACAAGACTATGGAATTGCCATCGATGGGTCATTGTACAGCGCCGCTCGATCCCTGAACAAAATTCCTATGTCTATATGCAAATGAAATAAACATATATAACAAGATCAGAGTTTGCTAATATTGAGTACGTTCTGTTTAACCCTTTACCAAACGCCGATATTTCTACTGTCCGAAATTGGAAAATGTGTCCAGACGACATTTCAAAATGTGATGAGATTGATACTGAATCTACTGATAGGGCAGAAGACATTGTTTGAAAAGGAGAAATTGCTCGATAAGAGTAATTTCTCCTTTTCCCACAATGTTTTCCACAGTAGTCTGCAACAAACTGGTCAAGTGTCGTTATTGTTGGGTAATTGGTCAAACGATGTGTTCCAGGGTAATAGACAGCTTTATGACGACTTCTTTTCCAAAGTATTTTGTGAGTGCGGATATATAAGTCATTGACCACTGGTTTTTAAATCGTTCATACTAACGCTCACAAAGACACTGTTATACGTCTTTCGTACATTGCCAGCATTTTTCAAGAAGCCATCCGGCTTACATAATCTGTGTTGTTGTGGGTTTTTAACAGAACGACCAAATTAAGTAATAATTCTTTGTTTCTTTTGTTGTATCATTTTACTTTTTTTTTTTCGTCGTTTTCCGTTCTGTGAAAGGTTGCGACGTGGCGACACGCGTTTTTTACCGTGTCCTAAGGTCAGCCTTGTCACTCTATTATTTACCTGTAGTTATAAACGTCATCGGCGCCAGGTTGCCAGAAAAGATGGCTTGAATCATTTGTTTTATGTGATCTTTTATTGTTCAAATTGAAATCACTTTATAAGGATCAAGGTATATCTCATGCAGGGTTTCTATAAACTTAAAAAATGTCTATCCAAAAGGGATTATATGTTCCAAAACGTTATAGAAGTTGATTGTCAGGGGGAACGTTCTCCCTATGTCAAACAGGACTCTTCAGTATTTTAATTATTAATGTTTCAATGTTTGTCGATTTGTTGAAAGGGTTGAAGGGTTGAACTGTTTCCCTGTATTGACTATTTGCAACAATACATAGATTCTATCGATATTGTTTTTACTCCGTTTGATAGAAATATTTAAATAAATATATTGTCTATCGTTAAATGAACACACATATCTAAGTTCAAGTATAGTTCTCATATTCGTACATATACGGATCACTAGTTGACGTATGATAATAAGGCATGCTTCTTTAACCCTTTACCAAACGCCAATTTTTCGACTGTTCCAAATTGAAAGAGTTTGCAGACGACATTTTAAAATTCGATAAAATTGAAAAATAATCTTTTAAAAGGGCGTAAAGCATTTTGAGAAAATGAGGAATTGCTTGTTAAGAGTAATTTATCATTTTCCCACACTATTTTCAAGAGTCGTCTGCAACACATAAGTCAAATGCCGTTATTGTTTGGTAATGGGTTAATTTGTGAGAAGAAATTTGCATCTACTCTTCTTTCCGTCGTGGTAACATATCCAGTTGTGTTTTAGATTTTCAGAGTTGTGTTTCATAAAACGATTGCTTTTTTAGGCCCCTTGGTAAAATACCAGGGCCTGAGCACGAAGTCACTACTTCTAAACGGTACCCAATAAAGTAAGGCGACATTGTCTAATACCAGATTTAACGAAACAGTGTTTACTGTAAAGTCATTGTTCTGTTTTAACACCTTAACTCTTTTCCAAACGTCAAATATTCGACTGCCCCGAATTGAAAGAGTTTGCCGACGATATTTCAAAATATGATGAAATTAAAATATAATCTTTTGATAGGACCGAAAACATTGTTAGAAAAGGAGAAAGTGTTCGCTAAGAGCAATTTCTTCTTTTCCCACAATGTCTTCCAGGGTCGTCGGCAACAAACTGGTCAAATGTTGTTATTGTTTGGTAATGGGTTAAATAACATACTTTTGAGGCCTGTAAAAGAAAGACAGATAAATACATGTTCATTTTGGTTTTCTTTCTTTGAATTAAACCATACAACATTTCAAAACCAAGCCCCCGATATATACCCATTTACCAATATATAATATATCAAACATGAGGTCCGAAAGACCTTCAATTGAAATGAATTCTAATTGTAGAAAATTTTTGCAAGCACAGTTGAATCTCTATACCTCGAAGCTTAAGGGACCTGAAGAAAATGTTCGACAAAGAGGGAGATCGACATATTTTTTTTTATATGGGTTTTACATCACATCAACATTATTTCAGTTATGTAGCGATGCCCGACTCTTAATGATGGAGGAAGACCCCCATACTCAACTGCCCATAAGGGCTTGTCAAGGCGGGTAGAACCATCTGCATTCCGTAAGTCAGTCGGGAGACTGCCTCTCATGAAAATCCATATCCCTCTCAGGATTTGAACCCACACGGAGAGGGCCATGTGATTTCAAGTACTGCACTCTAACCACTAGGCCACAGAGGCCACCTGATCGACATATAAATATCTGGTATATATATAGAGATTAAGACCAAATGATTCGGGAATCCTTATTCACTTCGACATATAGAGGAGTTCGACAATCAGACGTACATATATTCTACTGTAACTGTGATAGAATCTTTCCTATCAATCACATTTCAAAATAATAAAAAGGGACACAAGCAAGTGATAATTCAACGAAAGTCGTGACGTGGCTACTTTGATTGTGTTCCTTATCGACGACACATCGCGTTTCTCCGATATTCCAGCCAATTATCCTAATTGGTCATTAAACTTGTACCGGACCGTCATACGAGATATTGATATGATCCATGGGAACGGGTATCCATACACCAGTGGTAAAAACGTTCATCAGTCTCAGTGGGATTCAATGTAAACCCTTCACCAAACGCAACATTTTCGACTGTCCGAATTTGAAAGAGTTTGCAGACGACATTTCAAAATGTGATGAAATTGATAACTACTCTTCTGATATGACAGAAAACATTGTGGGAAAAGGAGAAATTGCTCTTTTAGAGCAATTTCTCTTTTTTCTACCATGTTTTTCAAAATCTTCTGCAATAAACTGTCCAAATGTCGAGATTATTTGGTAATGGGTTAAACAGGACTTTGTGATGAATACAATGTTTGTCAAATACAAGTAAAATCAAAACACTCATGATATGTTTGTATATCTATTGGAAGACGCACCAGACGTTCTTCTGTTCTTGGTTTGTTACTTTACGCATGTCATTCAATGTTCAGGTTTTCATTTGGACCGGGTCGATATATCATTCTCATATTTTAACAATTTGAGTCGTAAAAAAGGTACTCTACACCGTCAACTTCAGAAATATATCGTCACTCTTCTTTTCCAAAACAAGACTACGGCATTTATTTTTTAGCTAGTTACAACCAGTCGTTGACCATGTTTTTGTCTTAATACCTTTGGTATGGGTATATTCGAATTCTGTTTTACAGAAACATTTCAAAATCACCAAGGAATGTGCGCTCTTGAATACGCACCCGTGTAATCAGTTTAGTAAGTCAAATTTAATCAGTGTAAACGCGGAAACATTCTGGCTCTGAAAACAGTTTTGGATGATCAGACTTTGCTAAAACCACAGGCTGATCATCCAGATCACTTGTCCGAGACTGTTCAAAGGATGTTTATCATACCACAAGGCAGATGAATTCGACAATTTACGCAGGCCGCTGTGTGGTCTTTTTACTGTCAATCCCCGAATGATTTACCCGCTGGAGAGTCGACACTCGCCCTTGATCATGTGACAGCGGTTCTGCTCACCGATTGGTGGATCTCCACTAAAGATACGGGTAACGTGATTTATGCATACAGGCGCTTGGTTCAGTCCCCGTCACCAGGCGTTTGATATATTTCAAATTTTACCCGATAAAACGGTCGTTAAATTACGGGAGATTTAGAGGCAACGGTCGTTCTGTTTTCATTTCACCTTAAACTGTTGTTTTGTTGCTGCAAAATATTAGAAGAAAAGGGGACGAAAACAGATGTTTTTTGCGATACTCAGAAAGCAAATACATCCCTTTTATGCGTAATGCACCATTCTATTACTGTCAACTGAGAAATAATCCACTTACTCCCTCGCTAGAATCTGGATTACTTGGACATGTTGACATATAAAATATGTTAAAGTCAAAAGGATTCAATGAACCAATCTTTTCCTAATTATAAGTATCTTTGTTTTACGGATTACTTTTCTTTCTTCATCATCTGTAAAGAACATATTATTCAATCCAATGTCACATCAGTGTAATAAAAAAAAACCATTAAAATATTTGAAATTGGTCGTACAAACTCGAAGTATGTCATATTTTCAATGTTTTTCATTGACTGTGCCTTTAGATGTTGTGTATTTCTTTTCAACAAATATTATCTATGTTACTCTAATTTCATAACTTCAGTGCGAAGCTTATACGTGCTTGTTTTCTTTGGTTTGTCTGAAAGATGATAAGCCATGCTCTTCATATCCATTCGCATTTCTTGTAAAGATATTGCGAGAAAAAGATATTTATGTAACTAGCACTGGATAGTTTTATCAGCACGATGCCTTTATCATTATATAACACGGTCACTTTGGAAACTTTCAACTGCTTGTGTTTTATATGTTCTCGACATGGACTAATACATCTTTGTACATATATATAGTATATCATTTGTTTTCGCCTTCTTGTTGTTATTCTACATACAGGTGTTTGTTTGACGAGAAACTGTTTACTTTACGTCAATACAATGATTAAAGCTATCTTAACGATCAGTTTCGCAGAAAAGTGTCACGTCTATCACATTTTACATATTTTTTTTTATAATTCACAGCTGTCTTCACCTTTTAATTCTAACCAGTCACAGAATTCAATGTGAAATACTTAAATGATTGTTGATTGATGAACATTCTTTATAATGGTGTCATCATTTTTTTTATAATAAATCGCTTTATAAATAGTTTTGAATTATGTGGCTGGTCGATGTAATACTGTAAGAATGATGTGTACAGATGTGTCGTTTTGTCATTTAGTATGACATAGTTATCTCGAAATGTCTGCGCATGGCTAAATGGTATCATTTTACAATGTTTGCAAAATATATGTTTTGTATAAGTTACAAGACAAAAATGCAATAATGTGCCTGAACGTAAATTTAATTCTACTGTTTTTCAGATACAGCCATTGTTTCCTATAGTCACTCTCCTCATATCTATTTGCTGTATGTCTTATAATCAATATTCTTGGTATAATGTGGCGTAACTTGACATGTATGTCTTTGAGAAAATCATAGTTCATTTGTGAGCAAAAATGTCATTCTGTATGTGTATATCACTCAAATGGTTATTGAATGTATTTTTTTATGCTGTGTGTATTATGGGCCGGTGGCCTAATTACCTAATAAACATTATTGTATTATGTTGTAATGAACCCTATATCTATCTAACAAATATTGCGAAGTTGAGTAGTGTGTTGTATATTTGAAGTCAGCAGTTAAGATGTTTAGCATCTGAATCGAATCCAGCGTATGTAGTATCAAGCTGTTAAATGTTTAAACTATAACACTATTATGTACTCTTTCTTTCTTTCTTTATTTACATAAAATCCATAAGGCTAATAAGCGCTTTAGGTACATTGTTGAAACAATCTTATAAATAGAAATACAAGAATGTAATATATGAAATTAAATGTTGGCAACATGACGATCTAAACTAAGAATAAAATAAAGATGTAAATAATACAAGAAAAGTCAACATATACGAGCATAGGCATACAATCGTCTATAGATATTCCTACAAACACATTTGTATAAAAATGTAAACAGTGGAGAAAATTCAACAAAAACAAATATAGACATACAAATGTCGATAGATGTTCCTACAAACACATTTATTTACAAATGTAGACTTTGGAGAAAATTCAACGAATACAATCATATACATACAAACGTCTATAAATGTTCATACAAACACATTTATAAAAAATGTAAACAGTGGAGAAATTTCAATACATACAAACATAGAGATACAAACGTCGTCTATAGCTGTTCATACAAACAAATCTATAATAAAATACATGTACAAGACGTATGAGATATGGTCGGAGCAATGTTTGATTTTTCGTACATACATAGTGTGTCTTAATAAGAAAATGCAATAAAAACATTGCAACATCAACAATACATGATGCTTTTCCTTTAAGCATGTATGTAGGGTAACTGCATGAGTACATTTAAGCATACCAGGAGACCATTTTTGGGTGACGAAGTTAGTTGAATCACGAATAATGACGTCACCAAGCGTCCCCATGTCGCTCTCGTCCGTGTCCAATTAACAGCACTAATTGGTACCACCTATATTTACGTCAATGTCATGCGGCTCAAGTTTTTCTTTCACATTGCGCGATCACCCTACTAGATAATCTGTAGACTTCCGTACCCTCCAGGACATTAACTTTACGATATTTTGAACACTAACGGATAAGGCTGGGGTTCAACCCGACATGTCGGATTTCGGTTTCGATTCATTCAGGGATCTCGCATAATGTTCGTGAAGAAGCGAACTATCCTCAGGATCCTGAGTTTTTCTCCAGGACATAACCTTTACGACATTTTGAACACTTGGTAAAGGCGGGATTCACCTCGAGATTTTGAATGTCAGTTTCGATTCATTCAGGTAGCTCGTATAATTTTCGTAAAGAAGCGAAACATCCTGAGGATCCAATAGTTTGTTTGAAATACTTGCATGCTACTAATAGCGCAAGTCTTATTTGTGTATTTTGAGTTGTTTTACTTATACCACCAAAGTTGGTTTGGAAAACCAAGTATTCAAACGTATTTGATGGCGATTCTGACACAAAGAGCTAATCATACACAAGAGGATAGCATTAAGAATGATGCGCGCTAGACAAACTAATTGAGCACTCGGGTTTTTTTTTCTCAACATAAGGGAACTACCTAAAAACAAAACAATGTTCACGACTTTAGGTTGTCACTTTAATTGTATCTTTAATATGACAAATGAATAGAGAAGCAATTTTAGTTTAAGGCTTTGGCTATGTTTTTAACGGTTTCGATTTTTTACTTCGACTTAATTGTCGAGGTATCATGGTGTGACATTTAAATCACGCTTCGTCACGAGGCGTCATTGCTTTCGGCCTATTGTATCATGTCACTACAGTCACCCCTAGTATTAAAGGTTTTTGTTTATCATAGTATCACCCCCTAGTGAAAGGGACAGCCCGTTTGGCTTATGAGACAATTTTCGCTGATTGTACCAATAACCTCCAAAACTCTATCACTAGTATGCCAGGCGCCAAACGGATAAAAGTCGGTAACCATTAATTCAACTAGCTCGCGGCTCACGAACCGGACATTTCGGAACAAGTCCCACGAGACACATTTTCTGGATAAACGCTTCCCGTGTGTCTTCGACCTCCCCGTCCCGAGGTGGACGCCTGAAACACTGAGCCACAGTGACGGTGAAATGGAGTAAAGGTATCTTCCAACATGGTATATAGGGTACATACTACCATAATATCGAACACTAGTGCATTCTTTCAGAAACTCCAAACTTAGTGAAGACGGCATGTACATGACAAGAGAAATTTACCCTTAATTCTATAGAGGATGGAAACCCTTGAAATAAACGAATAACTTGCTAGTTATGGTCAAAGCATCCCTTTGTCAAAATAATAATTAAAGTAATTTGGAGCAGTTGCAGAAAGGCACGATGATATTGATTGAGGGGTTACGATACAAACATCTTAACTATCCCCTACATACATATCCTTTATTGGCACAATCACCGTTCAAGTTCTTCCCCTCATTAATCAATAATAAAACTAGTGAAGGGGTTCCTGGAACAAAGCTTTATCCCGCTTGAAAGGAATGTCGTACCATCGCGCTTTAGTCGTTTCTTAACCCTTATGGTGCGGGGTAATGTTTTAAGATTAGTTATTATGTCGCCTGCTTTCCAAAACCTTTAATATCTGCTTCATTTTGATGAGGATATTTCTTCTTGCTTATGTAATCAGGTTAAATCACAGGTACATCATGCTTATGTAATCAGGTTAAATCACAGGTACATCATGCGTATTCTCATTTTCATTTTAATCGTTCTTCCATGGCGGTTACTATTTATTATTTTCATTTTTGAGACGACGGTAACATGCTATGAAAAGTAATTTAAACATATATTTCGTATATGACTACGTACTATGTATGTCAATAAAATTCGTCTATGTCTATGTCATGAAATCTGTTCCAGAACTATAATGGTTAATCCCTTTTTGTTGAAGCAGTATCCAGGCTTCGTATGCATAAATAAACAACCCAAACGTTTTCCTATGGTAATTGATTACTAGAACATTGTTTTATATTTGCCTCTATAGGTCTCTCCCATCGGTAATAGTATGGTATATAACAAGCTGTTATTTCCTATGACGCGGATGAATCATTAACCAGAAAGTCTTGACCTGAACTGACCAGACGGACATGGCCACCTTGCTTCTGTCTTGATATATAGACTGACAGACGACATGACGACTGACCACAGTTACGTTCGGACTTTAACTAATTACTGACTCTCGGACTAGGCTGGACATTTGACCAGAGGTAGGTTGGTATTAAGCTAGGTCCTGCCACACAGCCATTATTGGACGGTGTCTGTGGATTATACTATACCTCAGTTATGGATTATTAAGTGCACTTCTGGTAAGATCTTTACGAAAGCTTTCTTCTAACTTCATTAACTAATTCGATAAAATTGAAAAGAACTGTAGTAGGTGACCCAATGACAGAGTGGCCTCGATACGTTGTTTATGATGAAAAATGTCCGTGAAAAGCAGCTTCTGTCCCAAAAGTGTCTACACAATATCGTAACGAACATGTGAGTTTGTTTTTATATTTAGTATTGCTTTTCAATTTTGATAAGTTTCAATGAAACAATATTTATCCCAAGTAGAATTAGTCAATCAATGAAATTAGGTGTTTTCATTACCAACAGGCTTACTGATGATATCAACGACGAAATGAAACAAGAAGATACACAATTAATGTAAGATTCTAGATAAAAACCTGCGGACCAATTCTTCTCTATATTTTCGTCAAAGAACAATCGCCAATCATTTCACGTAAAGTTAAGTGCAAGGTACATCGTATGACGTCAGTTTCGTCGTGAAGCAATATATTTCAATTATTATAAGTCGCAAAGGGAATGAAGATACCAATCAAAAGTCATGTTCAATAACATGGTATCCCCATTCCACGATGACCAAACTAAAGCCTAAAGTCAAATGTTGTTTTATATTAACAGGTTTCCTTTCTTCAATACTTGTTCTAGTGATGTTGCATCTTCACGCCTGGTAGTGCTTGAAAGGTGCTCTAGTTTGACACACGAATCTATGATTGTAACACCCTTAAAGATGCATTCAGATCCACCCATATGAGTAAATTTCTGCAGATGCTTACAACAACAACAACAAAATATACATTGAAATCTTATCTTTTCATATCTACTTGGCACTTGAACTCGTTTTTTATTTTAAATTTGATCATTACAAATATCCTTTACTGGCGTTACCGCTAATTAAAGGTGAATAAACTATCAAAAAGGGATACCATCTAATCCAGACGTTTCATATTTCTAAGGTGATATGTATTATTGGTGATATATTGTAGTAAGCAACATAATTGGTGAAACATGTTCATTGTTTTCTTTTTGAATTGTGTGTATGTTTATGTTAAAACGTATTTGTCTGCAAACAGACAGAGATATGTCTGTACGAGTTAGTCATTAACATTCTATTATATTATATTCTGTTCTATATCACAGCGTTTGTTACGTAATGGAACCGTCTCTTGACACCATTAACAGTTGTACTCTCCACGCCATGTTGTTTAAGCCTGTAAACCGCTTCCAAATTGATTGGCGACATGGACTCTCGGATCAAAGACTATGCGTACTGTTAGAGTACTGGGTACCGTTTTACTAAACAACTTAAGGAAAATATTTGCGTAAGTCATAACTGATACACATGGATAGTATCTTCGATGAAAGTGCAATATTGCGATGTGACACGTCATTGGAAGCGTCTCGGAGAGACGATTCCAATGATGTGTTACTTTGCGATATTGCTACGCCCAATATTGAAATAAGAGGAATTGTTGTTTTAGACTTACGCAAATCTTAAGCGTAAACTGTTTAGTAAAACGGTACCCAGGTTATGTATCCAGAAAGCAGAGATGAGAGTGATTAATCTAGGTTACAATGAATTGTTATACAAGCGTTGTAAACTTAATATGTTTAAACTATTTAATAGGGACATATGTACCTAAAAGAGGCGTTCATGAATATAAACGCAAATATTTAGTTGAGTGATTTCCAAGTGCAATAAAAAGCCAATGGTATATTTAATTGTATTTCAAATATATAAATATATATATATATATATATATAAAATCATCGTCACAGTTAAATCCTCGTCAGCAGCTTCCTTCTTATTATCGAATCTGCAGTCAAGTACAAAGACAGTACTCTGAGAAACTGTCTATCTTTTATGTTTTCACGACGACTACTACTTAATTCAAATTAAACTTTATAATTGCCCTCTTATTCTGCACATAATTTGGAATGCTTATAAAATATATTCAAATAAACGGATGTAATTTTGGAAGTAAATTGCAGCTTTGACAACTGGAGGTGAACAATTTCTTGTTTCTGTTCTTGTCAGTTTCATATTTTTTACGTCTTGTAAAAAGGAACTGCCCATTGCAAGCCACACAGAAGTGAAAGTTAACCTTTGTAGTGCTGGAACTGACATCGTCCGTTAGCAAACTGGTTATATCCAGGCCAGCCGCCAAGTAATTTAGCGGCTGGCCTGTGATCTAACCTGTTTGAACTTTGGGTGTCTTTCCTCAACAAAATTAAGCATCTATTTAAGGTTTGGAAAGCTGAGGGTTAGTTTAATAAGCTCAATGATATTGGTTGACAATGGCATTTCAACGAAACCGTTTCGTCACTTATTGTAGCGACGTACTATTCATCAAAACACGAGGTACACTTCTTCACTGTCAAAATCAATATGTAATGCTATCACTTGAAGCAATTAAACATGTCAGGTGTCCTTCATTTGAGTGTTTAAATGTAATTGTTGATGGGAAAACTTTGCGAGTTTGTTGGCCCCACAGGCTTAATGCCATTGATGACATTAATATATATCGATGGTTTAATGCAATGCTAAGCTAGCTAATTTTAGTGATACGTCATACAGAATACGTTATTTCTTTAGCCATTTCGGTTGTGTGCAGTCGCTGCCAATAAAGACAAGTCACAAATGTTCTATCGTGGAATAGGTCAAACCATTATACAGGTACGTGAAACACCCATCGCCTTCGAACACTTACCCACTCCAAAATATGGAAAATTTATAAATGGTCCTAATAGATCAGCATTAGTAAAAACAGCTTGAAAAATATATATGTTCTAAATGAAGGATCAGTTAAAACCATTGAAGCAAAAATATGAATTGTTCATCATTAGCAATTTATCTATTTTAATCAATGTTTTATAGAGTCTATCGAGAACGGAAAGTTAACATTGGGAACCAGCAGAAAGGTGTTATATAAGGTTGCATCTTATTGACGAAGTTGTTTCGATTTAGTTTCGATTAAGGACGTTCTCTGTAGTTTTTTTCTGCGAACTTCATCTGCTCATCCAAGGGAGATAATAATCTGTCTCCGAAGAGGTACTTGCATAGTAGTCGGATACACGTTTCTATTCGGATGAAATTTACTGTATGCATTTTTTTTTCAAAGAATAATCATATTATCTATAATACTATAAATGATTATTAACATAATTTACATATTTCTCATGCAGTTTAAGCCCCCAGCTTCTATTTTATAAGTTTAAAGTTGTTTTAGTCGTGTTTATAAATGTTTTTCAAATACGGTTACAATGCAAATGGTCATTTTACAGAAAAACTAACTCGTCAAAATGAACATTTTTTCGCATTTTGTATTTTAAGATTAAATTTTACGTCACTTACTGAAAAATAAGAAAACTTGAAAAACTGTTTGGATTAAAAAATGTGTTCAGATTGTAATAATTTGAAATAATATTGAATTATAAAGTATTGAATGAATGAATTCATGTTTTTTTGTGTTTATAAACCTCCTAGAAAATATTTTATTATCTTTGAAGATGGTATGGTCATTTTGACATTTTTTCCAAATCGGTTACCATGAAAACTGTCATTTAAAATATAAAAACTAACTCGTCGACCTGCATTGTTCTTTTCATTTTTGAATTCACAATAAAATCTTAAATAACATATCAAAAATTTAGAAATTCTATGAAAGGATTATTTTCTTATAAAACTGTAGAAAATGTCCTTAAGTCCCCAAAACATTGTTCATTCATCCTGAATCTAAATGAACAGATATTTTAGAAACAAATTATGCATCAAATCATATTTGGCAACGATTTCACGGTGATTTAATGTGATCAACTATGGTAGCAGTGTATATGGCTAACACCCGTAACTAATTAAGTCAGTAAATCATTCGATTTTATAAAGATGAATACAGCCAGATCGACATTTAATTTCCAATTTGCAATGGGAATGAAGACGTTAGCTTGCACGACGGTAATGTGATTTGGGCTCTGCATCTGCAATATCTAATTACACAAGCGGTAAACTTTGTTTGGAAAGCGGGCATTAGAAAATTGACGTTATTGAAACTCGCTGCTACGAAATAGGTCATCTCTGTTTAGCTTTAGATTATTTGAATTTCATGAGCACCTAAAGAGCCGTGTCTGGATTGATTCCGCCGCATTTGCTAATTCATGTTTCACACAGTTATGATTCAGATGTAAGATACTGGAGCAGATTTTCATAATTTTAAAACTACAATTCCTATCACGAATTCATGTAATCTCTTTTACCATGCCTGTTTTCCGATTAAACATAATATGGTAGGATTGCATTAATTAGAATCGTTCCCCTTACACGTAGTAATTAAAGAAACAACGAAGATTCATTTATGATTGTTCCATGCAATTTTGGTTGGTGTTAATTAGATCTCAGGTTCTCGCACGCAATCGTTCAAAGCAATATAAATTGACATTGTAGCCTTTCTTAATGTTAGCCCATTGCCGAACAATAACGACATTTGACCAGTTTGTTGCAGACAACTATGGAAAACATTTTGGAATAGGAGAAATTGCTCGTAACGAGCAATTTCGCCTTTTCCCACAATGTTTTCTGCACTATCAGGAAAATGTTTTTCATTTTCATCACATTTAGAAAAGTCGTCTGCAAACTCTTTCAATTTGGGAGAGTCGAACATTTGGCGTTTGGTTAAGGGTTAATTTCTCGGAGTCGACGTTTGGTTACCAAGGTGAATGCTATGTTTGACGTCTGCTTGCATTTTCCTGCATTGGCAATAGCAGTTCGTTCCCAACGGTTTTCAGTAACATTGCTGGGACATGGACAAAATGTTCTTTACTTCATCTAAACAAGTCCGACAGCTTCTTGATATTTGACTGGGTTTTTTTTCTTTTGCCTTCACTATAACTTTTTGATCCAAAATGCATTGGTAGGTGCACCGTTGTTGTTTGGTCTCCGGTATTAACCGTTAAGGTCTCGAACCCACAACGTTTGGTTGCATTCATGTTATATGTACCGTAGCGGGTAAGTCTTTGTTTGCAATCGTGAGTCGGTTACCCATTTACCAAATAATAACAACATTTGACCAGTTTTTTGCAGACAACTCTGGAAAACATTGTTGGCAAAAGCAATTTCTTCTTTCCCCTTAATGTTTTCTGTCCTATCAGAAGATTATTTTCCAATTTCATCACATTTTGAAATATCGTCAGCAAATTTTCAATTTGGGACAGTCGAAAGTTTGGCGTTTGGTAAAGGGTTAATGCAGAACTTCATTCTCGCAGACTTCTCCACTTTTTTATCTTGTCTGCAAAAAACTGGTCAAATGTCGTTATTGTTTATTAATGCGTTAAACAATTAGTTTACTAACATGATGTTCATTCAGCAAATGGTAAATATCTTTCTATGGTGCGTATGTTTATTTTGTGTGTACAGTCACACAATTATTTTGAACCAAAATAGATAATTTTAGAAAGCATGTATCGATAGATGTATGCAATACTGTGGCAGTTCCTTCACTGAAAAATATGTATCATCATAATTGTGTATGGAATCACGGCTAAAACATTGATAGAGCGTCTATCTGGTCTATCTTACTATTGTTTACCAGTAGGCATGTCTTTGTTGAGACAATGAGAACGAGCGTGTGTTTATATTTAACTAAACCTATGTCCATTTATATTATACTCTTTTATTTCTTTTTGAGTGACGTTGCTAATATTTCAATCTACAAACGACAAGTCGTTAATGATAGACAGGTTATTTCAGTGCAAATTCTCGCTGGTTAACATTGTAACACATTAATATGAGAATAATTACTTTGTTTAGTGCTAATTTGCATACTGACAGCGCAACACTTGTTACAACCCTCTCTAACCCATTACCAAACAATAACGACAATTGACCACATTGATGCATGCGACTCTGGAAAACATTGTGGGAAAAGGAGAAATTGCTCTTTACGAGCAATTTCTCCTTTTCCCACAATGTTTCTACCCTATCAGAAGATTATTGTTCAATTTCATCACATTTTAAAACGTCGTCTGCAAACTCTTTCAATTTGGGACAGTCGAAAATTTGGTGTTTGGTAAAGGGATAAGCAACAACAACGCATGCGTTATGAACGTTGTCAACAGACACTACTCTTTACCAACCGAAAAGTCATTCACCGAACCGAAATGTGAACAGCTTGTAGACAACAAGTAAAACATTCAGAATAAATTGCTTTGATGGACTGCAATATATTGTAGGAAAATATTTGAAATCGTTTACGTATTCAATACTTCTTTTCCCCTTTAACCCTTTACCAAACTCCACATTTTCGTCCGTTCGTCTATGTACCGTTACCGGTCCAAATTGAAAACAACAGCGGACAACAGTTCTATAATATTGAAAAAACAGCATTTCATATGGGATTCTGGTATTGGTAAATAACTATGGTGACAAAAGGATAAAATGCTCATTTGGGGCTATTTATCTTTTTGTCACAGCGGTTTTAGGTATTCTGCAGTATAATCGGACAGCAAGGTATTACAGAGCAAGAGCTAATAGCAATTTTGATCAGATCTGGGTTACAATGCTATTGTAACAATGTCTACATCCATATGATAACACTGTTGAATCATACGGTGTTGGTGTTCTGTGCATCCATTGCGGTTAACAGTGGCTACTTTAGGTCTTTCACGGCTGGGATCTTTATTGTCCATATTTCAGCATAATTCAACATGGTTACTGATAACGATGTCCTCAAATATCTGCCCAAGAGAAACATTTGAATAAGTAAGCACATTTACAAATATATGCATGCCGTCCGAATTCAACGCAACAACAGAAGTCAGAAAATACACGAACCGTCTACATTTTCAAATATATAGAAAGCATTTAACCAAATGAATAGAATGATCATTAGGAGCATTCCAGCCTTTTGATACAATACTTTGTAAAGTATTTTGTAAGGTAAGGAACTGTTGAATAAGGGACGAAGACACAGAACATACAAGTCCTCATCACATAACTATGCCAAAATAACTATAGGCCTTTTCAGAAACTGTTGTTATCTTTTCTTGAATACTCTTAATCGGAGATACGAAATTTTCGGTAGCTTCCGCTTTAAGACTTCCGGGTATTAAATAATAACAGCTGACATTGAGAAACATAGATAAACTGCTGCGGGTATTTTAACAATGCCGTCGAAAGTCGTGTTTGTAAAAACTACATTGGAAAGATTGTTGAGGAGGGGAAATATCAAAGTTTATCCTTACTTTGTGTTTACTCTCTAGCGGATAATTTACCCCGTTTCCCGAGATAAAACACTGTATACCAACGCGGTTACAACATTGCGATTCATTTTTAGTGAGAAGAGTCGATCCTCTGCTAAAACATTAATTTAAGTATAGAATACGATAACGAGATCTGTTTGATTATTGCCTTAACTTATGATAACATTATTTAAAAGCCATTTTGCAATCTAACATTTTCAAATGATATTGTACCATGTAAATGCAAACACAATGAACATATGATATGATGCATGCTGATCAAACCTACTTAATAAATGTTCCACTTATTTATGGGACATTCCATCAAATTATGTCCAATAAGAGTGATAAATAAAAGTTAACTTATAAGAGATTATGGAATTGATTTTATTCATGTTTAATGATCGGACTTCAACAATAATTACACCTACCGAGTCAACATTAGATTCCTCTGATTTAAAACATGTCCATACCATTCACTCTACTTAGAATTACTGTTTCCAAGACCCTTCAAGCAGAACGATTTACCCTAATCTGACTTAGCAACGCCAATCAAAATATGATTCCGTCATTATATATCAACCAATGGCATGCCTCGAAGCCATAAAACACACAACTATGTGTCAACGAAACATGATGTGATGCGCGCCTGTGTATTTCGGCAAGCTTCAAAAGATACATATCTTTCACGTCGAGGGTTTTATTGATTCTTTTATTGGTCAACTGCATAACGTAGGAAATAACATATACGATCTTTTTTTATACCCTCTGTATTCGACCAAATACGCATCAACCCTTTATGAGTTTATTCCCTATGTTACTGAGTGTCAGGTCGTTTTGTTATGTACAAGGTTTATTCCCATTTTCTCTAAAGTCTATTTTACCAATTTTCACACCATTTCAGACAGAAGTTCCATCTCACCTACACGTGAAAACTGGGTTATTTTTGACACTTATTGAGTAGAAAATCAATCCAACCTATAATCACTCTTTCTAAGGAGGGTTGGTAGGAAAGAAAAATATGTATAAAGTGTAGATCCAGAAAAGAATAGTTTTCTTATGTTGGTCTACACTATTTCTCGTAATATGCTTCTAACAAATTATGCAGATCCAGAATTATTTAAATCCTTTGAAGATATTTTAATGAATTAAAAATGAAATGAAAATATTTCTTTAAACTGTAGATCTTTTGGCAATTAAATCTGTAGACAACGTGGGAATTGAAACCTTTTATGGGATGTAGACTAAATGGGAAGCCCTTATGTAAAAATATCATTTGCCTATGTCCTATGTTTCATATTTGTTGAACCCGTATGTCTTAATCTGCCGACATGTATGTTTAGTGTGTTCTGTTT
This sequence comes from Cerastoderma edule, assembly GCA_947846245.1. Classification (NCBI taxonomy): domain Eukaryota; kingdom Metazoa; phylum Mollusca; class Bivalvia; order Cardiida; family Cardiidae; genus Cerastoderma; species Cerastoderma edule. The sequence goes on from OX401415.1 coordinate 2,006,700, forward strand.
TACCACAAATAGTTGACTTTATGGTTCATGCGATGTAATACAGAATTCGTTATGTAAATTGAGGCTTCTTTTAAGCAACGAAAAAAACAACAACGTTTGGACCACCCCTGGTCTTTGAAGTAAACTTTTAAACAGACTTAAGAGTCAGATTCGGCAAGAAGGGTTTATTTGGAACATTTCACTTACTTTGTTGACGACTTTTTGCCTTGTAATTATATTGATAAATAGTTCAAAGATTTGCTAGAAAATATTGTTTCTCTTACTTTGAACTTTTAATTAATTGCGTAGTAATCTTTTGATTAAATGTCTCTTATAATTGTTGTTTAACAAGAACGATTGTGTTTTTGTTTGAGTTTGTTTTGTAATTATATATCATTAAAATTAATCCACATATTTGTAATCTCTTTTCAATTCAAGCGATTGTTGCCAGTTTTCCTTCTTAATTACATACAAAGGGTTAATTAACAAACTTTGGCTATCACAAGGATTAAGAGTCTTGATGCAAATTAACACCAATCTGCCACGTTTGCACCATATGTTCTATTCACACCCTTTATTGTTTAGCCGATCGAGAGATAGTGTAATTAACCATCGGCAATCTGAGGTCCTTTAAACATATGAAAGATCTCCACAATTCTGTGCCCTCGTTATTTAGTGAGCGTTATTTGAATGTAGTTTCAACAGGTGGAAAAAATGGACTGGGACTGTTTTCATAGCCCTTAATATTTGGATACGATATATCATCAAAAGGTAGGCTGACAGAGAACCTCATATAACAACTAATTCTCTATTTTAGGTACTTTATTTATACGACAAATTTCAATTTTAAGAAAAGAGAATATATACTTATTGGAGAAACATAACCTCTACACATTATTGACAAAAGTGCTGATGTTTGTTCTATCTTATTTAAAATCCGTAAATCGAATTTAATGCAAATTTGTAATAACATTCTAGAAATATGTGTTCCATTCATTCTTTCCTTCCTCAACCAGCCGATTAACACATTTTTGATCTGTCAAAGCATTTAATTCAGACAAAAACATATACTTATTTGCCTTTTTTTCACACGGAATGTCATGTTTTAACTGAACTGCGGTGCGCTATTCGGGTCTTATTAAATTCAATTTAATCTAATTTCCTTTTATAACGAGGCTTGGCAACAGCCAACAACAAATCATTCTGTTAATGGTTTCGTATGTAAATCTTTGATTTTGGTACATGAAGCTTATAAATTTCAAAATCCGATCGATAGCGATCGTTTTCTTTGCCTTTGCCCACATTCTTCTTTCGAAAGTAATACCCGGAAGTAGAGGTATTCCGAATGTGGCCCGATTTTTCAAAGGGAGACAAACCACGTTTCTGAAAAGGCCTATTCAGTGGCAATCGTATCTACTCGGCAACCCCCGTAACAAGTCGGTAGATATACCTCGTAGACAGTACATGAATACACCAGAAATCCTGGGGTAATTCGCCTTATTTGCGGCGGATTACGCAAAATGCACACAGGCGCTAAATATGTATTTAAATACACACAAATTGGTTATATATCACAATTGAATGTTTTTTTACCCTTTTCATCAAAGATGATCATATCAACACATCTTTGTTTCATATTTTGTCAATCGGCTCTTTTCGGCAACCCCCTGGGATTTCCGAGTAGATACGATTGCAAACGGACATGCCCTTCGTTGCTGACCTACTTTCAAAAATGGCTCCCCATTACCTCCGAGGTTATTTTAAGAAATGGCCGAGGTGTTCCGAATGATTCAGTGAGCGACAGTGGTGCAGTGGTAGACCGTCGGCCTCTTGTACAGTGAGTTCCGGGTTCGAATCCCCGTTAAGCTTGGTGAAAGTCCCTGGGACTAACCTACGACTCGGCACAAGTACTAGTCTAGTGTCCAGGAAGCACTCATCGAGGGTGAATTGAATCAGTTTCAAACTTCAGTCACAATCAGTGTAAAATAAATAAGTTTAAACTAAATAACTATGAATGTAATGTACAGGCGAGACCAATGTTTCCGATCATATGTCCTGACAAGATGGCCGCGACAAGGTATTTTTCTCCTTCTTTTGCCAACAATAGTCATATTGTGTACCCTGCATGAATTGAACATCAACTTTCCGGTTCTGGTGGTACATGACAACCCATGCCTCATAGCGGTCGTTGCGTCAAATACTTGGCTGAGAAATCGCAGTCGAGGGCCGACTGTTTTAGACATGCGCACCAATCAACTTCTCACATGATGTACCGGATTAGGTCTTAGTCAACTGTTTTGAAACATTCGATATACAAATATGTATGTCCATATTGTTCAGAATTCTTCTGAGCAAACAAAAATGCATCCCGCGTTGCTCCTCCCAGCCCAGATGGGTAAATAGGCATCTTTGAGGGAATAAACCAATGCGCCGTGGCTGCCTTTTCCCAATATGTAATCGACTGGTTTATCACCCAGTGATCGGGGAGGTAATTTGAAAGTCGCCTGAATATGCCTAGCACAGAAAGTGAGTACAAAAGCTACCTTTACCTTTTGGAACATTAAAATTTTGATTTAGGGATTGATCCTTTTGCTGAAAGAGGTACAGGCAAAACAAGAAGACATTCTATCTTGTTTAACCCTTAACTAAACACCAAACTGTCGACTGTACCGAGTTGAGGGAGTTTGCAGACGACATTTCAACACGTGATGAAAATGAAAAAATAAATCTTCTGATAGGGCAGACAACATTGTGGGAAAAGAGGAAATTGCTTGTTGAGAGCAATTTACTCACAATGTTTTCCAGAGCCGTCTGCAACGAACTCGTCAAATTTCGTTACTATTTGGTAATGGGTTGACGGTACCATAAACACACTTCCTTCACAGACCTCATATCAGGACGTTCTTAACTTACGACTGCACTTATAAAGGAAGAACCTATTCACACAACGCGCCAATGGTAGCTCTTTGTGTGAACATTTGAGGTGCCAGGAAACTTTAGACAGCTTGTAAGTAATGCATTCTTTCAAACGGGAAAAGTGCTTAAACTTTTATCTAGAAATTAAGCACATCAACATGACATTACAATACGAAATGCATTTGTTATTTTGTATTGCGACATCGAATATAATAAACGTCAACCAAAGGTTCCACCAAACAGCTGTGTATGGAGGTCGGGCCACGTGCATTACATATAGCCTTATATAAGATAGTTCATGTTTCACACAATGTTAACCGAATTTCCTCTTGGAGTCCATTATTGCGACTGGGACAGTTTAAGGTAGATTACTCATAATCCGCCATTTTGAAACGAATTCTTTCGTCGGATTACTTCGGTCGTTTTCGATATACATCGGTCGGTGCCGGAACTCTTTGCTTTCCATATTTCAAAGACCTTAGATCAGCTTATATTCCAAAACATTTTGCTAATCACCTTAACATGTTTAAATTCACACAGTTACTGAATACCAATAAAAAACTACTTCTCATTCGACTATCCAGTTACTACAAACACGCATTCAAAAAAAGAAGAAATAGCTTCTCCATAGAATAATAGACCATTCCAGAAGCACCTATCAAAATCAAACCAGCTCACCATTTTTTCCCAATTATCATTTCCCAATTTTTCCTTTCTTTTTTTTTATTTTTGATACAATTATTGTGAATATGTATATTGCTTATATTGACCATTATATCAATCACATGTAATTAATTATGTATGTATTGACTATGAGCTTGTGTGCTTAATGTCTTGATAAAATTATGTTATGTTATGTTATGTTTACACCGAACAGTTCCTGCAACGAATAATGTTAACCGAGAGCGACCGAAAGTAATCCGACGAAAGAATTAGTTTCAAAATGGCGGATTGTGGGTATTCTACCTTAAAAGCAACATAGTACGAGTATAAAGAATATGATATCAACTTAATTTCGATTACAAAAAGAAATCTTTGTGTCACAAGGATGAAGTACTTAAATTCAACAGCTTCGTCGTCTGTCACAATAATGTTTCATATCTTTAATAACATGAGCATCAAAGCACCGACTTATCAAGGGATGATTTAAATAGTGAAGCAATGTTTTAGCGTCATTTGTCTTTTTGAATTCCATCAAACCAAAATGAGTATGGTATGATAATCCAGAACGAACTTTCTGGATATTTGTACAGCACTCGAGATTTAAAAACTGACAGCATGTGTTCGAACATCATTCATAGTTAATTAATCTTGACTACAGTACTTAATCGAGTAATATTGGTTTACGGACTCAGGTGAGTTAATTGTTCCGTTGTAACACAACAAACAGAGCTAGATGTAATCTGTTATAGACATATTTGCACGATGAGGCATTAAAAAAAAACATACTATGAGAAAAATATTTGTCAGTTCGCAGTTTGCAATTTATGAAATAATCATGTATGTCGATTATCATACTGACCATGAACTAGGAAAAAGCAAAGTCAATTGTGATAATGTCTTATCAAAGAATCATTTCTTTAAATTATTTCGCACTTGTAAAGAATTGCCTTTTCATAAGTTTCATTTGCTCTTTATAATACATGGATACATGGCAATGGGCAAATTACCAAAGTCTTCATCAGCCTTTCCTTATTTGGCGGACGACAAATTGGTCTTTTGGTAAAGGTCAGATCTGTTTATCTGCTTGAGGGTGCATGTCTGTCGATCCTGTGGGTTAATACCGTCCAGTCCGAGAGATGCTCTGTCTCGCTTCACAAGGACATCTAAAATAGTTGGGCTTCCAGGGCTACGTTGCGATTGTATATTCAGGTATCGGATCTGGGAGATTCGGGTTGAGGTGCACCCTACATGTCCAAGTTATCTCAGGCTGGTTTGCGGTAAAATTCAGCTTCCCCTATGCCGAGCTGAGATAGGATCTTGCAGGATATATCTTCTTCGAGTTTTGCAAGGTTCGCCATTCAAAGCCTGTTGTTGCCGCCACTCTTTTTAATTCCACCGCAGAGGCTTACCCTCTGGTTTGGATTGGTAACTGCTGAATTGTAAGAATTGGCAGGAGCTCTCTGAATTTATTCTGGCCATGCTTGTTTAACAATGCGGATATTCACTTTCAATTACCACTTCCTGAAAACATGCAACTAAGTTAGTAAAACACTAACCTTTTCTCTTCTCGATCTTCACCTCGGTCAGAGGCCTTACGTTAATTCGTCGGGATGAGCTAAATATCAAGACCGCTGAAAATTCAAAGTGTAAAAGTTTTGTTCCACAATCATCTCAATAAAAATGCAAATGATGAAATACATTAGGCTCAAAGAGTGCATATTTTTTTCATATATTAACATTTTCTTGATCTTAAATTGTAGTATTTTGAAAGCCAATTGTAAACAACTATATTGAAAGAGTTTGTTATTTCATGTTTGTATCAAAGCAAGAAACATACACAAATTTTCAAAATAACGTTTACTATGTCAATACTGAGAACAGATATGCTACGTAAGAAGACATGTAAATAAAGCATTTCGTTTTTTATTAATGTTAGAAACATTTTGAGATATACTTCTCCAGCTACCCATATGGATTAAATAAAAATATCTAAATGACGTCATTACCTGGTAAACATTTTTTTTTACTATTCTTAAGTTTAATTTTACTGGTGCTAGTGCTACATGATACATTGTTATCCGTAGGAAATTGAACTGGTGACATAATAAAGGCTGAGAGAGGAATGAACACAGGTCTAGTTCAAGCACACGTGGCTTTATAACTGATCTCTATTGAAAATAGCATTGAACAACAAGACAAAATCGTGTGTCAATATCACTGACCCGCATCTACAATTAGTATTCAGAAAGTCTCTTCCTAACATCGGGACTATATTTTTCATAGACTAGGACCATCTAAATTAACATCCAGGCTTTAATTTTCATAGACCAAGTGAACGTTTCAATAAACATTTTACGCTAAAACTTTGCGTAATCTCAAAACAACAAGAACATTCCTTTTTACTTATAGGGCTGAGCAATATTGCAAAGTAACGCCTCTACGAGACGCTTCCAATGACGTGTCACATTACAACACAGTTTTTTCTTTTATGACACTAACAATATTTATCAGTTTTACATTAAGAAAATATTTTTTAAAACGATCCTCAGAACCATCTACAGTATATAAGTTCATTAATCAAGGTAACAGTTCGTCCCACGACCTATGCTACGAATACTTCCATTGGTATACAAACACACAAATGTCAAAACATTTCATTAAATATGCAGAGAACGTCGACGTCTGATTGGCTGAGTTAAATACGCCCGTCCCAGTGTCATGATGGCGATGATTTACGGAACTATGTCATAAACGACACCTTGAATGAATCGTGCTCTAAAGATTGAAATCTTTTTTAAATAAGCTTGAGTGTTGGGTGGTTGGTTTCTTTTTCGTTATTTCGCGTAAAGTCAACCCAAACAAGTACTGGTATTCTATAATGTGCTTGATTGTTGAATCGTCTTTAGAGAATTGACGAATTCGTGATGTGATGTGAGGCTTCGTACAAATTTCAGTTTAAGACTATTAAAAGATTCGAAGGGTCAACAGATCTATTGTGTTTAACAGGAAGGTCAAAGTACTAATCAAATACCAGATTGTATCAAAAAGGGGTGATAATATATCACCCAAGCTGTCAGTAATGATATTGAAATGAAGTCGTGGTGGTCAAAACAATTTAACTTTACGAAGGAGAGTGTAATAAATGACTAAATTATGGCTACTGGGCCAGTGATTACAAATTCAGCCTCGTTCTCGCTCCGATGGATAAATTTGAGTGGTGACATTCCGAGTATTGCTGGATAAATAACCCCGTTTATATCTAGTTCGAAGTGAATACATTAAATTGATGGTTTTGTAACATGACTTGTGCTATAATTCCGATACCGATTTCGAAAAATACAAATGGATTAATATAAAACAGACCCATCACAAAGCAAGGCAAACACCGCTGGATAGATGTATCCCCAGACCTTACAAGCGCTTTGTTTTCTAGATGCACAGCGGCTACTAGAGCTGCAATATTTCCACAAATTCATGGAAAAACATCCCCATGAATGTAAGAACGATGTTTACGAACCAATCAGACGTCTCGCCATGATTGAAGATGTACGAAGAAGTCCCGGAAAGCCGCTGACTTCGTTTAAAATACGCGATATCTTGTCGGCGGACAATGGCGACCCGCCATCGACAACAAACCCCGGGGGAAAATCGACACATACTCGACAACAACCATCAACACATCATTCTAGGAATTCAATGTTTTGTGAACGGATTTCAACAGGGTGTGGTGACCACCGGGTGAATAGTGTACGCGTACGGCATACATATCATAGGGTCCCGAACAGAACTTCCCCGCCAGTGAAAAATAAGATAATACGGCCGTGGAGCCGTTCTCTCTCCTTGGCGTCTCCCTCAAGTGACGAGGGAAGTGAGGATTCGTCCCTCCATTCCAAACATCACGTCACGGCACCAAGATTGAACAGTCCCGAGAACCATTCTGTAAATACTCTCTGTAAAGATGATGAGTTTATAGACGTTGAACATTGTGAGGAAGATGATGATGATGATGCAGACTCACAGTCCAACACGGAGACCGATGTGTCGCCACTCGATGCTTTAATGGCTATGTCGAGCAAAACTTTCAAAGGCCTAGATGACTTCGGTAAGGAATAAGTAATGTTTTATTATACCTACAGAAATAGATATAAAATGTTAAAATGTAAAAGGAAAAAGATATAGGTAAATGCTGAGTATAAGTACAAATAGTAAATAATTCGTATTCTGTCTCTCTTACCATCAAAAACGTTTCAAAATTGTGACAAAGATGTGTAGACCAGCATGCCATGTATAAATGCAGTTTTGTATGCACTTGAACATTCGAAAGACGACCTCACTACCAAGTATCACCGTTAGTTTAAAGCTATTGGAAGTACAATTGTTGATACTTCTAAACGCTACATTTGAAGTAAACATTTATTTAAAATTAAGAACAAATCTTCCTTCAGCAGTGGTTCATATACATTGGACTTGACCTTTAACGTTTTATTTTAAATTCTTACACTGGAGGCTATTTCAAAAACAACCCATGTATTATGATTAACTGACATACTTTGAATGTAACAAAATATACCAAAATATCTCGACCTCTTTCTAAGATATAACATTTCAATGCCAATTGTACATGGCTTAATTGATAAAGATTGCAATAAAAGTTAAATTAAATAATTTACCTGCATAGAACAGTTTCAATATTTAATATATATCTTCACTAAACAGGAAACAATATGTATAGGTTATGATGTGTATGTTAAATGATTAATCAAGAACTACAAATTGACTAGATTTATATAAACCTTATCTACTTAATGAACGTGTTCATGCTATTGTTCTAGCACTTATTCATAAGAAGAAACTGATCAAGGATTTTTTATTTTATTTACACCGTAAACATATTTGTTGTCGTTTGATTGCAAAGAAAAAATATTTTGGAATGGTATTTTAATTTCTATAAGACCGCCACAATTGTGTGCGGATAGTCAATATAATAACTCAAAACATACAAAGATATTCTGTTCAATAACCAAAGTACAATCTATTAATTTTTGTAAAATGACTTAGATATCAGTGTGGATTAAATCTAGTCATCGTCTTTGTCGTGTTGCATGTTAGAGATGCTTTTCTAAAAACAAATTTATTTTGTAAAGTCGTTATCGCATAATTTTAGAGGATGACACATTTAAACATGCTTGTTCTTTTGTGATAAAACATATTAATTTATTGTTCTTGTACACACAAAAAGATATACAATGATGTCAGGATTTTATTCATGAAAACCTGTTTTTGCACCTATTCATACATTGATCTGTTGGTTTAATAAAATCTATTTTCCAGAATGACACGTTATGCATGTGGGCATTGAGTTTTGAGTTTGATATATAATTGAGAACGGCGTAAAATCACAATTATTGTTTTTCTATATCTCTCCATTAAAACACTGAAGTATTTCGACTAAATGGTGAAGTTTTCATTCAAAACGATATTTCTTAATCACATTGGTGTATGACGCTAGAATCAGAAACGACCACTGTATAACTTTTATATATTCTCCATATTTGTCGGACTATTAAAACCGCCTTTTTAACAAACATATAAGAACATGGAACTAATTTAATTTAGTTTCGTTTAATATGAATTCCTCAGTAATGGTTTTTGACAGCCTACCTTTAAGTTATATTATATTCTATTTTATATCCATCTTCATGTTTTTTGCATAGAAACATCGCATATTGTTGATGGATATAATTTTGAAAAATGTACGACTTATTGTATAGGACACGTTTTTGAATATCTATTATTTGGATTAAAACTACAATAAACTGTTGATGTAAGAATCGAAAATGAAGATGTTGCAGTTTAAGAAATACTGATTTGAAGACTGATAAAGAATTACAATGATAACTTTTATACCAACAGTTTTTATCACGATATGATGAGCCTGGTTATAACGTGGAATCTACATTCTTGTTTGTGAATTTGTGGCGAAGTGAAAATAGGGGTATGGTGGGAGGAATGGGTAAATCATGTTCTAATCGGGAAAATTATGTGAAACTCTCCAAATAAATAAGTATCTGTATTTATCTCTAAATTAACCCTGCGGTTTTTACGAATGAATCTTTATAATATATATGGAATGGAAGGAATTTGAAAAAAAATATATACTTATAAACAATGCGTATTCTTATTTCCATCAATACCGTATCATTTCTTTTGAATAAAATAAAGTTATTTTGTCACAACAATAATTGTAGTGATGTTTATACAATTTATTTCCCCATTCCATTCAATGCAGTTTTTATTTCATCCATTGAAATAATTCGCTTCTGACACAACATCAATCGAGAAAATCCATACTCTCTTCTTTATTTTAAAATGGTTGAACGACTGAACTATGAAATTGTTTAATATGTAACAAAGAATGAAAAATTTTTGTTTTTATATATTTCCAAATAATTCTGTCTCATAGCTAATGATTAGTAAATGCCATATTCAACTAAAGTATCCAAAGAAAGGAAGATTGAGATTTGTTATACCAATTCAGGGCCATTGCATGCATATAGTGTTTAATTGTGTCGATGATGTTGGTTAGAAAGTGATTTGGTGTTAATGATACCCAATATTGTCAGCTTTTGCGAAAAGCGAAACCGAAAAAGAACTTCACTTACACATCACAAACACAAAAGACGGCTGTTGGTATGGGTTAGGAACAGAACAGAACATTCATTTTATTTGACGAGTACATGGTACATAGTCATGTTCACATACAAATATAATCTTTATCGTTAGGTATGCGTTTAGGCCACAGAAGGGGAATAGTCATTTCTTTTACACACTGCCACCGATTAACTTATTTGATATCGGCCATACAAAAATCTTATTTAGAACAGAACAAAACATATATTTTATTTGTCGAGTTCGTGGTACATAGTCACGTTCACATAGAAATATCATCACCCACTCTTACTGTGTATTCAAAATTTGTTTTGATATTCAGTCACATGTAATTACATATTGTAATCTGTGGAAATGAAATAAAAGTTACATACGGTATAGTCTTGATTCAGACACTAACAAAGGCCTGGCCTATGGTACTGGCCCGTACATATACCCTGCCTAGTGCAGGGTTTAATTACGGGCCAGGGTGCCATTTTATTAAAGATTTTTAGAAAAATGTTTGCGTACGTCAAAGCTTATTAATATGGATAATATCCTAAAAGAAAGTACAATATTACAATGTAACACGTCATTGGAAGTGTCTCGGAGAGACGATTCCAATGTTGTGTTACTTTGTTATATTGCATAGCCCAATGTTGAAATAGGAGGGAATGGTGTTTTGAACTTACGCAGAGTTTAAGCATAAAGTGTTTAGTAAAACGGTACCCATGACCCCAGGCTAACAAAGGTGACGGTTTCAGTGCAATTCAAGCTACTCCTAACATCGCTATGACTATTGGTATATGAAATCTTAATGAGTTGTTTGCAGTTGAATCGTATTTATATTTAGTATTGCTTTCACGACTCAAAATATATATGTATCATTCTGGAGCTAAATACATTTGAATTGATAACGATGTCTCAATAACTTATATATTTCGACTCTCATTATGAAGCATACACCATTAAAACAAAATACTACCGCCTGTAGGTTTTCAATGAACAACTTAACTGATTGTAGAAAATTGAAATCATTCTGAAAAAATGAAATGTTTCCATTTTGAAGAATGTTTTTTAATTGTCAACTTTTTTCCAAAGTGTGAATATGCTTTCGTCTAGGTTGATAAACAGACCTATGCGTGCAGACATCTCTCCATTAAATACTCATTATGATACATTCAATTGTATGACATAGAAAAAGGAGGTAAAAACGTAAACAATATAATCATCATAATCCGCAAACTATTTTCGAAGTGAAAAGGCTTTCAACCTAACAGAACTAAACAATAGCCATGATGATAACATAGAATATGATGCTGAAATTGATTACATTGATTGTCTTTATGATAATGATGATATGGTAAATGATAAAAATATAAATAATACTGATTACGATATAATTAATTTTAGTTTTAATTAAATTTTTTATTGGAGCTTGATTTTTAAACCAATATTTTTTAGAATTTTCAATAGATATTAACGACAAAGGACATCTTCCCAGTTCACCCAGAACAGCATCACCATTGAAATAATCTTACAGAACTTTATGTGCAGAGAATCTACTTGTTTATATCTATATCTACCTCATACTTCTGATTTGTACACTAAATTTGGTACAACTAGTTTATCAAATAAAGATAATTTTGTCTTGATATTCATTTTTATGCGTTTAAAAAAGGGTTCATAAATTGATCATTGCTTTTAAAGATAGATTTATAGATAGATGGATTTTTATTAACTTATACTTTTACAAGTTTCTCGTTATAACATATACATATACAATATAATATACATTCACATGATCAAAGCATTTCTGGAGTAAATATCACAACATTGTTTAAACAAATCAGGGAGGATAATCCAAACTATGTAATCACATATCATTATAGGATGTCGACATTTTGAATTGATCTAACATAAAAGTCTTCATATACATATTTACCAAGAGTTTTTATTTATGTTCTTATTTTTTTTATTGCATAAGGCTAATGAAATCAAAAACATCGCGAAACTGATAAAAAACATGTAGAACATCAAGTAATCATAAACGTTAACAATAATGATGATACTCCTCAAACTATTTTCTAATTGAAATGATGATTACATTGGTAATGATAATATTTATAGTTATTACGATAATGATGATATGGAAAATGATAAAAATAGAATTAAAACTGATTATGATTTAATTAGAAAAAATAATGTTATGATAAGAATGATGATGCTAATGATATTGATAGAAGAAATGATGATGAAAATGATTATATTCATGATTAAGATAATTTTGATAATGATAATGATAACAATTATAATAATAGTAGATCTAATAATGATAATAATAACTGTAATAATAAAAATGATAATATTCATGATTAAGATAATTTTGATAATGATAATGATAACAACTATAATAATAGAAGATCTAATAATGATAATAATAACTGTAATAATAAAAATGATAATATTCATGATTAAGATAATTTTGATAATGATAATGATAACAACTATAATAACAGAAGATTTAATAATGATAATAATAACTAATAATAAAAATGATAATATTCATTCATTCTCTTTTTTTTCATCCATTTTTTTGTATTAATAATAATATGAATAGATGATAATAATAAAATATATTTTAATGATGTTAATGAATCAAATTGATGGCTCGAGTTCAATTTCAAGAAAATATTCATAACACCATTTCTAACAGTCTTCTGATTGTTTGCTACTATATATCACTCTTTCCAAGCTTCTTTTCATTTTCTTACCGGGTTACCGGTTACCCTTCGACCCGTTTTTTAAATGCAAAAACAAGTTTTGAAAAGAGCCAGTCACGTCACAACAACTGTATTAATTCACCGTACCATACGTTACTGCATCTGCTACTTTATGATAAAATGGCAAATTTCTCCTAATGAGCATTGATTTTTTTTATGGTTTCTATCCAAATTTCTTTGGAATTAAGTCGTTTTTATTTCTGTTTTTTTTTTATTTGAATTTGGGCCACTCATAAATTATGATTTGAAAGACGGGACACTCGTCGGAAACCCTTTTTGCTTAACCAATATTTAACCCTTTACCAAACGCCAAATGTTCGACTGTCCCAAATTAAAAGAGTTTGCAGATTACATTTCAAGATGTATTGAAATTGAGAAATAATCTTTTGTTTGGGCAGAAAACCTTGTGGGAAAAGGAGAATGTGCTCATTAAGAGCGATATTTTCAAAGGTTGTCTGCAACAAACTGGTCAAATGTCGTTAATGTTTGGTAATGGGTCAAATTCATAACTCTGATTTTCTGACATGCAGTCTTTACTGAGAGAGTTCGACTTACTTAATCTTTAACGTCTTGGCAGTTCGTCGCATAGCTGTGGAACCCTAAAGCATATTTAGATAACTGGCTCTTTCATTCGTTCTCATTAGAAAGATATAGGCCATTCAAAAAGACATTCGAAATGGAAACGTATTTTGGAACCATTACCGATATAGAGAGCAGAATAACTATGACAAGGTTTAGATGTTCAGCATATTCTCTTCAAATTGAAGTGGGCAAGCACAGATACATTGCCAGAGATGATAGAAAATGCTTAGTGTGCAAGTTGTATGAACATGTAATTGAAAACGAATTTCACTTTTACTGGTATGTCCTTTTCATATAGATATTTGTATATTGTATTTGTCAAATGAATTAAAGAAAATCGACATAAGTCTATTTTGTTTGAAACAGCCATATTGTATTGCATCGTTTGTGGAAAGTTATATATGTCCGTTCTTTGAATCCGGGAGAAAATTTTGATTTTTATATGGACACAGATGGAAACTGACTTAACAGTAGTTATAATGACAGAACTGCCTCTTCATACAACCATTCTCGTTTATCAAATCTTGTTTGGGAGAAATCAAAGAACATAGCAAGGAAATGGAGAATTATTTAATAAAGAATAACATCCTATTTCGTAATGTGTTTCATATTGAAAGTCGTCGCTTGTTGGCGTGTTTTCATTTCTAATAAATAGGAATGGTTCATATTATTGAATAATCGAACAAGTTAACTACAGTATGTCTAAGATCTAAGTTGTAAAGAATTGTTTTGTTTAGTTTAAACTTATGCATTTAACATCGATTGTGACGGAAGCTTGAAGCTTATCAAATTCACTCTCGATGACTGCTTCCTGGATGCTTAACAAGTACATGCGCCGATTTGTGGGATAGTCCCGGCAATTTTTACCTCACCTGACGGAGATCGAACCCGGGACCTTCGGTACAAGAGGCAGACGCTCTACATCTGCACAACAGTTTACACAAACCTTGCCTATGTGATGTCTGTTTTAGCATGAGAAAGTGGCTATTTCCTGGTTCTTTCTCATTTATTACAATTTTCCACTTGAAGAGATACAAACTGGATGTAAACTATGCATCTTATGTTAACTTCCTAAAAGGTTCATGTAAACTTTAGAACGCTTTCATTGTGGACATTCTAGCGGGGTTTTTTTTTCTTGTTTTTTTCGTTTACTTTTTTTATTTGCTTTTTGTGTTTTATTCGTTATTGTGGATACTCGTTAGAAGTACTGTTCTATGTTAATCCTTTACCAAACGATAAATTTTCGACTGTCCCAAATTAAAAGAGTTTGCAGACGACATTTCAAAATGTGATGAAAATGGAAAATAATCTTCTGATAGGGTAGAAAACATTGTAGGATGAGGATGAATTGCTCGTTACGAGCAATTTCTCCTTTTCCTACAATGTTTTCCAGATTCGTCTGCAACAAACTGGTCAATTGTCGTCATTGTTTGGTAATGGGTTAAGACGCTACTTGCGGAACAATCCTCGTAGAGGTAACCGATTATGATACATGTATATACTTCAGCTTATTCCATCTATCCGAACCTTGAGCTGTATCGAAATACTTCCATCAACAAAACTCAAACAAATTGAATCTATATTCTGATATCAAGCATAAACTAAATAACAAAATATATATCTGAATTACAAGGAATTAATTAGGTGAAAATTAAATCTATACCAAGTACATTCAGATTTCATGTTAATCATAACTTTGGAACATTCTCAAACTGCATAGCATTTAAATTATTGTTCACAAATATTAACAATTCAGGATACTCAAGCAATTATGGTTTATTTACGCTGTGTTTTCTTCCATTTTTCCTTTAATAGAATAGTTATTTTTATTTGAATCTTTTCGCTACGCCTAAGTGATTATCTGCAGATTTTTGTTGTCGCAACGTTCGATAGAGATTACCCTGGTAAAGATGGCTCCCTCGATATTCTCATGTAAGAATAAAAAACACGTTTAAATAATCCTTTCTTTCCTCTACTCCCTCATATAGGAACGTTGAACACGCATACAGACGGCATAACAACAGGAATTTTGTTTTTGATAGTTAGATACAGAAAGCATCAATGCGACAAAAAGGCTTTACTGCATGCCATAAGCAATTTATCATTTTGTCACAGTGGTTGATTAGGCTTTTAGTTACAGAAGCATCTAGATAGGCTATTATATGGTAAAGTTCTGTGTCTCCTGAAGATCATAAACAAATTAATCATTTTTCAGTAAATAACGGAGAAGCCTTTTTAAAAAACGAAATCAAAACCATATCAAAGGCCGAAACCGTATCTTCAAAGAGTAATGGTCGTTTCATTAAATAAAGATTTTTTTTTTCACGGGACCAAATTCGTGGTCAATCTGCTGTGTTTTTCTTTTTTTAATTAACTGGAACTGTAGTTACAAAAGTTTTTTTTTACAATGACCGGATAGCTGTGCCTGAACTCCAAATTTTGGTGAAGCAACTCAATTTTGTAGTTTCAACTTTTTGAGAAAAGATTTTACGATATGATAGCACTGAGTCCTTATAATGGTATTTCATCGTTTCTCTAATAGCACACTTATTTGACAACGTATTTCAACTATCATGATATATTCGAATATTTAAAAAACATCAACCAATTATTTCGTTCTTTCACCGGGCTGATTTAATCGTAATAAATAGAGGGAAGCGAAACATAATCAAGAAATAAATGAAATAAATGTAGAGTATCTATGACTGATAAATATTGAAAATATATGTCAATATATGATTAAGTATTTCCTTTAGAAACAAAATTAAAGAGACAGATGAAAAATGTGAAACAAATTGATGATTGTGTTGATTTGTTCATAGAATAACAATTCGTATCAATATAATAAGACTTCCAGCATATACATGTATGTCAACTGTTTATATACTTATATAATTGCTTAAAGGAAAATGTGGATTTTCATATTGAGGTCTACCTGCAATAACAGGACACATCAATGACTAATATGAATGAATCCTACCCTTTGCATAAAATCCATCTGTATTTTATGAATAGTATTTTCATCATGGGCCTCCGTCGTCTAATTGTTAGACTAAAGAACATGAAACAACTAGGTTCCTGTATGCGTGGGTTCAAATCACGGTAGTTGTACTTGGATTTTCACGAGAGGAAGTCTTTCTTAACAGGATAATGAAGATTGTTCCATTCAACTTGACCATGCATCAAGGTCAATTAATCATTAGAATACTGGGTAGTTCTCTTTTATTATATTTTTATTTCGTCCGCTTGCACAAGCGTTACATACCTGCTTAATTTTGATAAGGAAAGGTACTTAACGTACCAAACAGGTTGGATCACAGGGCAGTCGTTATATACTTGGCGGCTGGCCTGGATATAACATGTTTGCATAAGCATGAAGTCAGTTCTCGTACTATAACGGTTAAGTTTGTGCTCTTCTTTTATCATTTCGTCCTCCGTTAATGATAAGCCATGCATCGCAATATTACTAGACCATTGTTGTTGCGATGCTAAACCCAGATAGAACCTTTTTTAATGAACCATTTTCAGGGTTTTTTAAGTCATGGGTGGTAGACTTGGGTGGTAAGCCGAATATCTTTTACCCTCTTCTCCATTCGCCTACACTTATGACGCAACAACAGTAAAAACAATAGGTGAACTGAAAAAAATAGTTATTGCTCATGGTGGCCAATTTGTATTTTGTTACAATGGTTCTATCTAATATCTTAATCACAGTTAATGTCCGTGCTCTATTGTATGAGCTTGCAATTTATTTCAACCAGGCACAATCACACCTTTCATAAAGGCGGAATGGGCTAATGTGTGTGAAGCGAAGAGTGGAAGATATAAAATATCGTTCTCTGAAAAAAAGATGTATCAGCCCATAAATAATGTTCTTGGATGACACCAACTCCAACCTTTTGTGAATGTTTTTAATAGTTCGGGTCTCGAATCTTTGTATCTATTTAATGCTCCATAGTGTCTCAAACTCTCCCCATGTCGAACTGTATTATCTTGGACGCGTATTGGTCAATACTAAACTGAGTTTGTATCATGTAGAAATTTGAACATCAACCAAGAAGATTTTTAGGTTATCGATAACGAATAATCCATGCAAACACACTGTATGATAAACCTCTCGTATATTTACGACCTGAATGTTTTGTATAAGCATGCGGTTATATTTGTTATTTTAGTAGCATTGTAGATAACATGGTTGATCCACAGATTCCAGTAACATAAAATATGTGTATTGTACTATATATAGTACAATACACACTTTTTTATTACTGGTACCTGCAGTTGATTGCACCATATGTTATCGATACAAATACGATCAAAGAACATATAGTAAGCAATTGTTCGATAACTATTATGATAATACTTAATTTTACTAAACGCAAACACCCTTATGTCATAACACACTTATGACTGTTAGGGAATCGTCTACCAACAATGAACTTGTTCATGTAGCTTTTTTCTCCCACAAGGTATGAAGTTTGTATTATTTGATTGAACTTGCCTTAGAAATTACGAATACAGATAGTTTCAAATATTCAATATTTTCTTCCTGAACGTTTTTTTTACAAATCACACGATAATGTATAGAAAGCAGGAAACAGCTTCCAAAACTATTTAATACTGTTGACTTAAAACTCTAGTATGAGTTTAAGATGCTTCAGTTGAGAAACATATTCAGGTTTAAAAAAACTTTTAGTTTGAATGTGGATGAATCCATTTATATACTTGCTCCGGTTTATTTGTGCAGGCGTCAGTAAGGAGGCGTCAGTTGTATAAATAAGGGCGTGTATGTAACCCTATTTGTACGCATAAGTTGTTCAAAGTCTGATTGACAATTCCTATTTTGCCCTTGGTACTCATTAGAACAATCTCACCGAGCAACTGTGTCGAGCCTCTGGGCAAGACACAGTGCCCAAACCTGGTAAAGGGCAATTACTAGGAAATCATGAATGTGTGCACTGTTGCAGTAATACAACTGACAAAATATATTAGCGTTATGCAAGTGGGGAAAACTTGTTTTAAAGAAAGCAGTATTTGTTGTTTTCGTTAATTGGTGGGTTGATATACTTTCAAGTTTGGCCAATCCGGTTATCTTATTTTGGAAAGGATTTTTCATCGCTAGAAATACTTAAGTAACAAGACTCGGAGAAATAAAAATACAGTTAAATTAAGATAATGAAACGTTAACCAATACATACAAACTATCCTGTACCCGAATATGGGGCTCAGCTACTGATCCAAATTAAAAGCAACACGATCAAAGAATATTGGACTTTTATGCGACTTCACATTAAAACCAATGAAATCAATTAAGGACATGTTCTACAGTTTTATAACAAAATAACCCTTTCATAGAAGTTTCTGAATTTTTGATATGTTATTTAGAATTTTATTGTGAATGCAAAAATAAAAAGAAAAGTGCAGGTCGACGAGTTAGTTTTTTTGTAAAATAAGAGTTTCCATGGTAACCGTTTGGGGCAAAAATGTCAAATGGAAGGTTTTTAAGCACAAAAAACAATGTTGTTTTTAATTATTACAATCTGAACAATTTTTGAAATCCAAATCAGTTCTTCAAATTTTTGTATTCAATAAAAACAATGAAAATTGGTATGTATATTACAAAGAAATGAAGATATTTCAAAATTCATATCATAGATTTGTTTTATTTTTCAGTATGTGAAGTAAAATTCAATCTTGAAATACAATATGCAAAAAAAAGTATATGTTGACGAGTTAGTTTTTCTGTAAGTTTCCATGGTAACCGTATTTGAAAAACATTTATAAAAACGACAAAAATATAACTTTAAACTTGAAAAATAGAAGCTGGGGGCTTACTATGCTTGAGAAATATATAATTATGTTGATAACCTATTATAATTTTATGGATAATATTATTATTCTTTGAAAAAAATTGCATACAGACAATTTCATCCGAAGTAAAAACTACCGAGAACGTCCTTAACGGACTATTCGCTTCGTCTCAGTTGTTCCTGAAATAACTCTTGTGTTGCAGATGCGACAATGAAGGGTATTAGAAGTAAGGGGTTTTATTTTTTTAAATACAGAAGAAGAACGTTTTATTTGTACTGAAGCATATACAGCTTATGGTTGACAAAGAATATAACAATAAATTCATCACTTGTAGGAATAGTAAACATACATACGTTCGCCCACATCCGCTTATATATAACCGTTAATACTTAAGGTATGAAGCTGGAACAAGTCTTAATGAAAGTATTGCCCTTTCATGCTCTATGGTTGGTGCTTTTGCTTCTTTTAAATTTAGGCTATACATGATAGTAATACATAAGACAATACATACTAGCTTTAGTACAGTGAGATCTGTAAGTCAGATTTAGTTTACATTTATCTATTTTTACATCAGCTGCGAAGCAAGTTTACATTAGCAATTATCGATGAAGCTCCCATGACATATAAACAATACCAAAATTGGAAAAAGGAAAGGTCGCAAGTAACCAAATTGACCACAAGAGCCAATGTTCGTTGGAAGCAATATTCTTCGTAGTCAGAATGTTGCCTGTCCAAAATGTCAATTGCATTGTATATTCATCTATTGTTGTTTCGTCTTGCTGTTGATTTCAATAAGCCCGAATCACAAATGTCCCGTCAGTTGTCTTGAATCCGTCTTACTGGGATAGGGTGTCATAGAGGTTAGATGTTCAAATAATTTAAAACATAATTATATCAACATGAAGGAGTCATTCACCTGCACATTTTCAAAGGTGTTCGAAATAGCGTCACTGTCAATTTAGGCGGGGAAATCACGTGACCAATGTTTACGATTTTATGTCGAAACAAGATTGCCGCGCCCCAGGTATTTTTACTTTTATCAACTACTTTTGTCAATGATAGCAACATTGTGTATCGCGCATAATTTGAACATGAACTTTCCTATATCTAGTGGAATAGTTATGATAACCCATGCTTTATAAAGGCGTTACGTCTAACACTCGGCAGAGAAATCGACGGGAGTGCATGTCCCAAACAGTCGGTCGTCGACTGCGATTTCTCTGCCGAGTGTTAGAAGTAACACCGTTTTAAAGCAAAGAAACATGTACCGTCATGGGTGCGGCCATCTTGTTCGGACATAAAATCGTAAACATTAATCACGTGATTCACTCGCCCCATTTTCTAGGATGTTCGAAATAGCCTCATAATCAATTCGAAACGACCATAAGCACCTGTGAATGCTCGTTTAACGGGACTAGCTTGAGAAAACCACCGTTTGACATGCGTATTAAGGTGGGTGGCCCTCTAAATGATGCATCTAAGTTGTCCATGTGTCAGAGGAATATTAATTATTGATCCATTAGGTAATTCCCCGTGATATTAACGGCGCACTCTCGTCATAAAAGCTTCATAAATTTACGCCGTGTATACGCATACTGTCACGTTATGTTTCCTGTCGAATATCGTTTGTCCATGAGGTTGTTCCAGGTAATGGATTCTGATTGGAATGCGGCCGACATTGTTTTAATTCTTTTCTACCTGTAGACTATATTGTAACGTTATGTCGTTATGTTTCCTGTCGAATATCGTTTGTCCATGAGGTTGTTCCAGGTAATGGATTCTGAATGGAATAGAGACAATAATATCATAACTCTTTACCACCTGCAGACAATACTGTCACGTTATGTTTCCTGTCGAATATCGTTGGCCCATGGGGTTGTTCCAGGTATTGGATTCTGATTGGAATGCGGCCGACATTGTCTTAACTCTTTTTTACCTGAAGACTATATTGTAACGTTATGTCGTTATGTTTCCTGTCGAATATCGTTTGTCCATGGGGTTGTTCCAGGTAATGGATTCTGATTGGAATGCGGCCGACATTGTTTTAATTCTTTTCTACCTGTAGACTATATTGTAACGTTATGTCGTTATGTTTCCTGTCGAATATCGTGTGTCCATGGACTTTTTCCAGGTAATGGATTCTGATCGGAATGCGGCCGACATTGTTTTAACTCTTTACCACCTGTAGATGATAGGGGTTTTTTTTACGTGAAGCAGACGACTTTAGAAAAAGCTTTATAAACGTGTGAAAAATATTTCAGAATTGCTGTCGTGATATGCAAAGAATTTGAGAAAGCATTTTGGCAAAAGGAGAAATTGTTTGTGACAACAATCTAAATAAGAGCTTCGTAAACGTGTGAAAACCCTTTCAGTTCTTCTGTTGTGATATGTGAATAGATTGAAAAAGACATTGTTGCAAAGGTAGCAATTTCTCCTTTTGCCACAATAGTTTTTTAAAGTTGTCCGCTGCAATATGCAATCATGTGGCGTTATGTGGAAATGTGTTAAGCGACCATACGAAAGATACACTAGTGTGTGAAACAACTATTGGTTTAATACATACGACATGGGACAACTTAAGTAAGAGCATCACTGGTTGGAGCTTGTTGGATGACTGGCATCCTGTCTCAAAATAGCATCAACTTAAATAAATGCTCTTGTACTGTTTAAGAAAGGTCGCATAAAAGAGATGTGACTGTAATTAGGCTTAGACTTGGTGTCCATTTGGTGTTGAGATTGTAAACGCGATAGGCCGTAGCATGAATTTTCTAGCTCTGTACGAACTTCGATGTTCTAAATGTTTGCCAATGGTACATGTTGTCACATGTGTCAGTGTATTTTTATGGTATTTCTAGATAAAAGCAAACAATTAAAATCAAGTAAGCAGTGGTAGATTGTCAGCCTTTGGTACCGAGTTTCCCATGATCGATTCCCGTTAGTCGAGATGAAAATTGCTTGGACTAACCCTCAAATTGGTGCTGGTTTAGTGTCGAGGAAGCAGTCATCGAGAGTGAATGTAATAAGCTCCAAACTTCAGTCACAATCGATGATAAATTGATAAGTTTAAACTAAGTTTAAACTAAATCAAATTGATAACAGGGAAGTGATCCAACATCATTTCGGACTTGCGGTTGTTAGTATCTTGTTTCGGTTTTTTTGGGAGTAGTTTTTTTTTTTCAGAAGTTATACACATGCTAAAGATATGCACATACATACGCACACTTATATATGCGCATATACATACTTGCATAGACATACACGCGTATGGGTCAATAGGTTTATATATATATACTTATAATATATGCAAATTCAATTATAATATATGAGGTAGTGGGTATTATGTGTGTATGATTGTTGAAACATGAAGAGAACATTTCTCCGTTCAAATCCATTACAGTATATCTTATAATACAATATAATACGCCCCTCTTGAATAAGTTTTCGAAAGTTCGTAGGTAATAGAACCGTATTGAGCAACGCATGCATCGCACAATTTTTCGGTTAAAGAACAAACTGATACTAGAACATTTAGATGAACAAACACAATAACACATACATTACCAACAGTTTTAGTTTTTTAAAGTAGAATATCCACAATCGGCCATTTTTAAACTAATTCTTAGGTCGGATTACTTCGGTCGTTCTCGGTATACATAGGTCGTTGCTGCAACTATTCGATATAAAGCGAGAGGAAATGTTTCAAAATAGCTAATTATGGGTATTCAGGATTTCGTGGGAGCTCCAAATTAAAAATGAAGTTTGCTCGTAAATAGTCTTAAGCCGATTCTCCAATACTGTACTGCATGTTACAAAGAAAATGAATTTAGATCTTTCTGTTTAATGACTAATACAACCTACGTTTGTTGGTTGTGAGAAAAGAAGGAAAACATTTTTAAAAAAAGCTTGTTTACAGTTAAATCAAATTTTGATTGTCACCTCTTGGTAAATATACATCGGTCTCAATCTGAACACATCAGGTTTATCCAATGAAAACACCTCTGAAATAATAGGGATGACGCCATATTGTTTCCCGCGAGAATGACGTCACTTTAGTTTCGTTTTTAAAAATAGATCTTAAATGTGAAATCTTAAAATTCGCTGAATTTGATTGAGGAAACAACTATACATGTAACAACAACAATTTCGCCATTTGGTATGAGTTACTAATAAAAAATGATTTAAAAGGATGTCCAACATTTCCATACACATTTAACTACTTAACTTGCAAGCTTAGAAAATGTGTTAATTGCCGGATGCCAATTTACTAGAAAAATTGTAACCCTACACTTATATGCGAGGCGTATTTCACAGCTCACTTGCATCGGTCTGTTACGGAACTATTTGCTTAATACCGAATAGTTCCTGCCACGACCAATGTATACCGAAAATGATCGAAGTATTCCGACGCAAGAAAGAGTTTCAAAATGGCGGTTTATTGGTATTTTACCTTAAATGTTAACATAATATTACGCTTTGACGCACCTGTAGCATAAATATTTTGAAACCATCATGACAAATGGAGAAATTGCATTTCAATTAAATCCTATAATTTCATTCGACAAAATCAGAACAGACATGCTTTTGGCCATAACGATTCAGTAGAATATGCAAACAAAATAAATATACAAGTTCAATCTATCTACAAGAATATTCAAACAATACAAAAATATACTCATGCATATCTACATACAAACACACATACATACAACCCCCTCCCAAGAAAGTGCATTCTATCAACTTTGTTGTTTGTTTCGCGTAATTGAAACGTTTCCTGTAAATATTATGAATTTTAATAATAGCCTGTATGCCTTTAGAAGTCATTATGTTTACAAATTTATTCATATTAGGCCATGGTATTTTCCCAAAGTACTTAAATCATAGCTTACTAATAGCTATTAGCGAGCAGCTTTTCCTTTTGTCACAATGATGTATTAAGTTTTCTGCAGTAAATACGTCAAAGCAATGCTTTATGGAGAAAGGGGTTATATGGGTTCAGATCTTACTCGGCGGGTCTGCATTGGCAAAGTCGGGATGACTATTTTACTTTTTCAATAAAACCTTCAGGGAAATGATTTAAAGCTCTATTTGATCAAACCCTGGTGGCGATATTTAACATTTGAAGCATCGTTTCCTTTTCTTCTCATCACACACATCACCACCATCAACCCCCTGAAATAAGTCAAGCGATTTATAAATGGGGGTCTCTACATATACTAATCCCGTAAATTACGAATCCAACAATTCAGCCCTCCGCGGATC
Source organism: Cerastoderma edule (assembly GCA_947846245.1). Lineage (NCBI taxonomy): Eukaryota > Metazoa > Mollusca > Bivalvia > Cardiida > Cardiidae > Cerastoderma > Cerastoderma edule. The sequence continues at coordinate 2,031,341 of OX401415.1, forward strand.
ACCTTACTTTTATTGCCCTCGCCTACATTAAAGGGAACGATGATACCTATAAATTGTCAGGTGCTTTCAGAACTGGACATATGAATACACTAAACGTCAGTTAACACTCTCCATAATTCCTTTATACGGATATTGGTGCGTTTTAGCAACAGACGACTTTTAAATCCTCGTGACAAAAGGAGAATTTGATCATAATGAGCAAATTCTCATTAAATCACAATGATTTTAATGGTTTATTTCTTAATAGATACCGCTTTTTGTCTTAATATGTTCATGGACTCTAATGGGTGGTATTGATGCTGCATATCCTTAACATGTTCGAAGCAGACAAGGGTTAGAGGTCTTTTTAACAACAATCACTCATTGGGGAGAAATGGTTGGGAGAAGCGATGTTTTTTAAATGTAGAACACGCTTTGTTGTTTATTTTTATAACCACTAATCCGCATGTATCTGTACCTTTTTAAGACATAAATTGAACGGCGAGTAACACGTTCGAACGATTAACCCTTTAAAATGTGATGAAATTTGAAAATAATCATCTGATAGGACAGAAAACAATGTTGGAAAAGGAGAAATCGATCGTTAAGAGCAATTTCTCCTTTTCCCACAATGTTTTGAAGAGTCGTATTCAACAAACTGGTCATATGAGGTTATTGTTTGGTAATGGGTTAAACCAATTACTGAGTGGTATTGGGTACATGCACTAACAGGTATCTACCGGCCCTCAAACGTTCCATGGGTTGGTCCTTGGCTAAACTTAGTATCCAAGAAATGGATTTCAGAATCCTTACGATATATTGTACGAACTTGTTTCCAAGTTGATGTGAATTAGAAATGTTATTGATGCTATTTCAACCCAAAGAGTTACAGCAAAACCGTCCGCTGCTTTAAAATGATGTTTAGTTCGAATGACGTATATGTTGTTCTTAAAGCGTAATTCTCAATTCTCCAACAAAGTCAAAGATTTAACAGAACAAATACCGTTTTAAAATCAAGTTCTATATTATAATAATGTTTTATAGATTGAAATTTGTATTTGCCACCTTTCATTCATGTGCATGTAATTATAATTCCATGTAAAAATGAATTCATAAGGGCAGGTAATTACTATGGATTTAAAAGAATTCATTTATATTCATTTTGTAAATTCAAATTCAAAATCAGATAAATTCGAAAAAGTGGCTTGGCGATTGCCTTTCAAATGATAAAAACTTTCATTATTACTATTTTAATTTATTCTTAAGCCAAGCAGATACAAGTTTTCCATCAGGAATACCGTTATCGTCCGTTATAGGAGTGTGTTATTGGTGACCTAATATCAAATTCAATAACCATACTGCTTACATAATAAGCTATGGTTGTTTCATGAAGAAAAGAATCGCCACTTGTTGTTTCAACAAGACGTTCCTTTTTGGGGAAAAATCCATGGTTTAGATCTTAGTGTGAATAAAGATTGTGTGAATTTGATTCAAGGCAAAGTTTGTATGATCCTAGTACATTACCACTCAGCGTCACATTGTTGCGTCTTGTAGCAGGCGACTTTTAAAAGGCATTGTAACATAAGGAGAGTTCGCTTGTAACAAGCAATTTCTCCTTTTGCCGCAATGCTTTTTCAATCTTTTCGCATATCACAACAGCATAACTAGGAAGTTTTTCACATATTCACAAACCTTTTCCCAAAACGTCTGCGTAAGTAAAAGAAATGGCGTCTGCAGGTGGTAAAGAGTTAAGCCTTGTAAGTTTTGCTGGCACCGACTTCATGCTTGTGCAAACAGATTTGTCCCAGGCCAGCCTCATACTTTATTCAGAAAGCGTCAACATATCTTGAATACCATGAAAACCGGTTGCAAAGTTTTGGTTTTTTGTTTTAATACATATTAGTTCACTGTGAATTTGCTGTAAGTTTTATCTTCTTAATAATCTCACATATGTGAACAAGCAACTTTGAAATGGTCATATATACCGGCTTTCGTAACATTAACCCGTACTAGGCTAGTGGTCTGAAGTGTTTTGCCAAAGGAAGTTTTTCAATAGCTACAATGTATAAGCGTATTCACCTTCCGTGAAAGTAATGATTTATTTTAAACATCTATCCGTTAAGATTAACCATGAAGTTATATCTGGTTACCGTGCATGTATAGACAGTGGATTAACATATTGAGATATTGGAATAGACTAGTATTACTCGACGAAAACAGGTTAACCAAAATAGTGTTCAATCATGATTATCAAGTTTGTGGCAATAATTGGTGTGGTGAGGTTAAAGACTTAATGGAAAAAATCGGTACCTCCGATTCCTTCAATTGTAGAAACACAATAGACATGGGAAGAGCTAAGATACTTATCCAGAAATATTTTGTAAATCATTGGTCTAACAGTATTTTTCAATTACCGAAACTACGAACATACAGACTATTTAGAAATGAATTTAGTACTGAGCAGTACATACATTTAAACCTGGAGAAACACTAGAGATCCATGTAAGCCCAATTAAGATGTGGTATTTTACCATTGAGAATTGAAACGGGCCGTTATATTCGTGAATCGTTAGACCACCGTTTATGCGTATTTTGTGCCAGCTCTGAAATAGAGTCAGAAGCTCATTTTGTAACATCGTGTTGTTATTATAACTGTCTCCGTTCCGAAATTTTCGAAGATGTGATTACTATAGAAACATACGTCCAATTGTTACAGGAGCAGAAGCTATGTTATCTTATGTTAAATTGTCCACGAAAATTGGCTAAATTCGTCTCTAAAGCATATTTAATGCGTAGAAAATCATTGCATCAGTGAAGTCTATCAAGTTTTTAATTTGTATCGCTATATTTGTAGTATCCTTATTTCTCTACGTACTCTTATAAATGTCTTAGCTTGTTTAATGTAGGGGTGAACGGTTTTTCTTTTATATGAATTTTCTTCACTCATGATGAATTCTAATAATACTATTCACTATAAATCTGTTATAAACGGCTAGTCCCTTGTATTTCGTTTCGGCAAGGGTCTCGCTGTTAGTAATTATCGAAAGAGTGAAAGAGACTATAACAATATATAATGTCCATGCGTTCAGTTCTATGAGGGATCTTCGCTATTAAAATCTATTTGAAGAGAGGGGTGGCCTCTGGAACAGAGCCCTTTGTTGTACTCACTCATTGATTATATAGTGTGGTGGTGTAAAGTCGCATATCGGCACCGTCTATTCTCTTCGAGGGACAATCATCCCCAGCCTATTACAGGCTGGTGATGCTTGTTACTTGACGAGAAATATCGTTGATGTCACAGGAGTACTTTATGACGAAAGGCATTAGTATAAAATAAGTTGAATTCAACTTTTATTATCACATGTCAATTAAAATAAGCCTGTATAACGATTTCATTTTTGTATGTTATACAATTAAGTATTTTGTCCATCAACAATGCTTCATTGAAATATAGCTATTGATGCCGCATGCTCCTTTCAATTGTGGTACATGCACGCTTGCAGAGAGTATGCGAAATCAATGCTTACTAATCAAAAATATAAAAGTCTTTGGTTTCGGATCAATCAATTTCCTCCACGCCATTATATTTATATAAACCATAGTTAAATGACTGTTCTTTGTATATAGACTATCTACATTTGATTAAGTGACTTATAGGCCTATGAGGCCGGGTGTTATTATAATTATTTTGTTACAACTGTATATTACTTGAACACATGTCACTATGATAAACAATTTACTTACTTACTATATCAGTATTTCCAGGCGGGGGAATCACATGACGAATATTTACGATCTCATGTCCGAACAAAATGTACTCGCTCAGGTATTTGTAAAGACTTTGTGTTATTTTGGTCTTAGAAGTGCTCGAAAAATCGACCGCTCCCAGGTACATTGTATTTGTAAAAACTTTGCGTTATTCTCGTCTTAGAAGTGCTCGAAAATTCGACGGCGCCAAGGTATTTGTAAAAACTTTGCGTTATTTTCGTCTTAGAAGTGCTCGAAAATTCGACGGCGCCAAGGTATTTGTAAAAACTTTGCGTTATTTTCGTCTTAGAAGTGCTCGAAAATTCGACGGCGCCCAGTTACATTGTATTTGTAAAAACTTTGCATTATTTTAGTCTTAGATGTACTCGAAAATTCGACGGCGCTTGTTCACTTATTCGAGTGAATTTGGAAGTTAATACTGCATAGCATTTTTACTGTTAAATGATACACAGTGAAGACTCGATTTTAATTCTTTAAAGTATGTATACAGTGAATTAACATGTATCTCAATCCAAAAGCGTGACATCGGTTTTTGGGGTCCACCGCAAACATGTTTTACACGCTTAGCTAAATTGATGCTTGCTGAATTAATTATGCTTTGAATAGCTACTTTTGATTGTAAAGCAAACATCAATTCAAAAACTTTAAAATTTCAATTGCGACTGTCAAGTTTTCTCTATTTTAAACAAGGATCTTTCAAATGACGTATCATTAGTCGGGAAGTTTACCTAAATAAGTCATATCAATAATTGCACAATGTTCTTGACGTCAACTTTTCGAGATTTTGTTTTCTTAATTCTTTTGAAGAATATACGAATATATGTTGCATTTTGAAAGTCTAATTCCAAGATGTGCTTGCAAAGACAGAACGGTTGTACTTGTTAGGTGGTATTTAACGCTTCGATAATCTGAAAGGTATATCTTTAGTATTTGGTCTGTGGTATTTCGTTCGAGTTTTCACTCAACCGTATTATTTTCTTATCAGATTTTTCTGGGTGGTAAATATTGGGATATTCATTCTTAGATAATGATCTTGGTTAACTGGATAGCGAAAAATGATAAGACTACTATTTATGCAGTACTAACACCTAATATAAAATATAAAAATGGAAAAAGATCGTAGAAATGTTTGTAGTTCCAATTAAACACGCCGTCGTCGAATTAATAAATCACACGTCGGCATATATGGTAACAGGAATAAATGTGTTCAAGACTTTGCCGAATGATATAAAAATTAGAAATGCCTAACAGTTCTAAATATGTTAATGAGAACAGATATGGGAAGAACCTTGTCGCCCAGTATTAATGAAACAGCAGTGTTAAACATGTGACCTATGCACTTTTACATTAACCATTAAGACGTATGTCAAACGTAACGTTGTTTTAAATGCAAAAACGTGATAGATTATGTCGAAAAAAGGAAAAGGAAAAAAAACGTCAGGGAAGTATGTATTCTTCGTATGTCTTTTCTGTGTCAATGGTGTAGAGTAGTTTGCCGGTTTTGAAAGCTTATGCAGCGTTTGTGTATTGGGTATAGCTGGAACAACAGTTCCTTTAGCCTTAATGCTATCCAGGTCAACGAACTTTAAAAACCTAATCGCATTTTTTACCAAAAACAGAGAGAGAATATGCATATCCCCTGGAATGATCCTCTGTGGTGTTAACGTCGTGACTGCGAACAACTAGCCCGACCCATCCCGACTCACAGCTGTAGCCTTAATATAACATTTATCGTGCAATTAGGGTAGAATACGCTTAATCCGCCATTTTGAACTCAATTCTTTCGTCGGATTACATCGTTCGTTCACGGTAATCATCGGTCGGGGCCGGAACTATTTGGTTTAATGTGAATATAGTTCCGGGCCATACCGAAGAATACCGAGAACGACCGAGGTAAACCGATGAAGAAAAGAATTTCAAAATGGCCGATTATGGGTAGTTTACCTTTATTACACCATCGTTGTTATATTAAGGTTACAGCTGTGGTCCGAGATATTTGTAGAGGTGAGAGCACCAACCTTAACCCATTTTCAAACAATAACGCCATTTAACATCTTTGTTGCAGAAGAATCTGGAACACATTGTGGAAAAAAGAGAAATTGCTCATTGAGAGCAATTTCTCCTTTTCCCACAATGTTTTCTGCCCTTTCAGAACATTATTCATCAAACGCATCACATTGCGAAATGTCGTTTGTAAACTCTTTCAATTTGGGACAGTCGAAGATTTGGCGTTTGGTAAAGGATTCAAGTGCCGTTTAACTACAACGGTTATCGACCTGAGATATCAGGACCGTCATAAACCTTGACGCAACGATGAATGCCGAGGCCTACCGCAGGGAAATGATTTTATCTCACGCCGTACTAAATATGGCGGCAATTCTACTCAAGAAAGTCATTAATTACCCCATTACTAAACGATCACAGCATTTAATCACATTGTTGCAGATGACTCTGAAAAACATCGTGGGAAATGGAGAAATTGCTCGTAACGATTAATTTTTCCTTTTCCCACAATATTTTCTGCCCAATCAGAAGATTGTTTTCCTATTTTATCACAATTAAGGATGTCGTCTGCAAATTCCTTCAATTTGGGATTGTCAAAAACGTGGCGTTTGGTAAAGGGTTTACTCTTAGAATGCTTGGTAATTTTCTAAAGATAGATTAAAGTGTCATCTGCTTTCTTAAACCTCAAATATCTGCTTGATTTTGTTGAGGAAAAATGTTCGGAGTATCAAACAGTTAGATCACAGTCCAGCCGCCAATTTACTTGGCGGCTGGCTTGGATCTAATCCGTTTGGCTAAGCATGAAGTCAGTTTTAAGCACTAGAAGGGTAAAAATGATACCTTTTTAATTGAATTTCGGGGTTTCGACGGGGTTTTCAAAATTTATTTGGCTATTTGACGGTTGGGGTTAGGGGAAGTGTAAGAACTCTTCCTTGTGACCAATCGTTACCTCACCTGTTTTACCTGGAATATACGTGTAATGGACAGGTCGTTCCTCAGTGTGACCCGGGTTGGAAAGTATGTCAACTGACGTTATTTATTCAAATTGGTTGAAAATCAATACGAAAACCAATAGACAGAAAAAAACACAAACATTCAACGCAGTCATTATAGAAGATGAAGAAGAAGAACATTTTATTGCCGTAAGCAGTTATAGATTCTAGTCATAAACATTCTTGTAAATATAAATAAATATTAACAATAATAATACGTGACAATAATTTAACGTAACTGAAGACAGAGTCATAGTTTATTATTGTCATGGTTACAAACTCCTTTTGGTAGGTCGTATTGTTTAAATCATTTCTGATTTTAAAAACATATTTAATACATTTATCAAAGTCTAAAAGCGCTTTTGCACTTTTTCTTTGGGACATATGCACCGATATTTTCACACATGGGCGTGAAAAGTAATACTTTTTACGATAGTCTTTTCTTCAATGATCATATTTTTTGCAAACAAATAAGAATGGAATTCATCCTCATTATCGTCTTCATTGCATATTATGCACAATCTGTTACTTTGTTCAATACAATGTGTACCATATCTTCTTGTCTCAATTCTTAATAGATGTGAAGATAATCTCAATCTAGATTAAAAGTTCTACAATGCTTCGGTAGTTTGTGTAAATAGTCCACGAAAATGATTTCTGTTTTAAAATATTTGTATATACATAAAACGCTTCCCTTGGGGAATGCCATTATATACCAAGTCTATTTAGAAACGGCAATTAAGCGATTTTTGAAAATGCAATAAAGTGTGTTAGATTTCTCTGGTGAGGACTATCGAAGATATGACTAAAACCAGATTGTAATCACATCTGTCTAACTTTTCCATACCAATTGACAATACAATTTTAAAAAGCGATTGTCATATCATCTTATAGTTTACCATCACCTAGACGTTTGAACAGTTTTTGCCGATCATTTTGTATTACAAAACTGTTTACGTAAGTACAACGATCAATAGTCAGTTTCCTGAATATGTGGCCAATCAGGCCCCTCAATGCTCCAAAGCTTTAATATCTGACAAAATCCAAGCATTGAATAGCTGGTTGTTCCTCTGGCTATTCAACAGTATCTACGATTAATCAAAGAACATTTTTGCAACAGCAATACGCAATCATCTTATGCCCTTTATGCGCTTAGATCAGGCGGTAGAATAGATCTATAGGGCATTTTATCCTGTCACCAGGGCAATTTATGGACCGATAACAGGATGCCATATAACATTTTTGATATCCGTCACTAGATCACGTGATTGCTGTGTGCACCTGTCAGTATATATATTCTGTTTTGTTTCACTTTTTTCGTGTTGTATTTTCATTTTTTATTATTAATTTGAATCCATATAGGTAACAGGATAAAAAGAATAGATGGTTGGTGACTTTGAATACGACATTTTATTTGGCTCAGCTTCGGATTATTATCCAGTGAACTGTGACCTAGATGACCCAAGCTGTAACAGTGTATCAGTAGAATGAAATATCTACGTCTGGATAATTCGGCCTGGGTGATCTAAAGATGCTGGAGATATTCCTACAGCTTGCTTGGTAACATTTCCGATTCACGACACGAACCATCTATTCTCTATAAAATGGAGGAAATAAGCGCTTACGTTTCACGGTGGCGGCGTAATGCTGCATTTCTGATGATATCATGTCCTTTTGTTACATACACTTAGAAGGATGATAGACGAGCGTATAACAACATTGTAATATAGCACCTACGGGCCACCAACAAAGGCATGGATAATGACGACCTCAGTGCAATAAAAAACGCGCACCACACATAATGATAACGTCCTTTATGAACTTAATATAGAGTCTGTTCGTAAATCAAAACAAGCTTAACCCTTAGAATGCAGAATTATTTAATAAAAATAGGTTTGTGTGTCGTCTGCTTTCCAAAACATTACATATCTGCTTAATTTTGAGGAGAAAAGATACTCAGAGTAGCAAATAGGTTTGATCACAGGCAAGACACATATTCATTTGGCGACTGGCCTGTGATATAACCTATTTGCATAAGCATGAAGTCGGTTACAGTTCTAAAAGCGTTAAATCCATTTCCCACTTTGATGTGGTGACTGGTCCAAATCGAAAGAAACAGCAGACGGCATAGTAAGAATTTTAGAGATGCATTTTCTTAAGCAACTTGTGAAGAAACAAGCGCTATAACAAGGGGGGTGTCATAAGGGTAAATGTATCCTTTGCTAAAGTTTTTTTTTTTTTAGTTTTCTTTATCAGATACGACACAAAGAGGCTTTTCTGATACGACATGTACAGGTGTTATGGAATAAACATAAAACAAACGGTTATATAAGTAGACTTGTGATTTATACACAAACATTTATGTGCATTCTGAACTTACCGTACTGATGCTCTACTGACTTATTCTAATGCTAAATCCTGTATACGCGATTTTTATTTCATTTTTATGTGAATAGATTTGTATAAGTATGACTCTTGCATATTTTCAATTCCAGATATATTTTGCTGCTGTGTGTGTTTGTTCTGTTGCTATAAATAACACTTTAGAACAAAGATTGGACACCTTTTTCACCTTTTTTCACTAGGGTTTTTTTCTGTGCCCAAAACAAACTTTTATCAAACGTGCATCGTCGTGCGTCTTTTAGATCATCTTTTTATCACATTTAACAGAATTGAATAATCATGTAAATGCATTAACACCTTAACCTATATGCTTTCTTTTATAAATTGAGTGCAGTAGTCACTGGTTTGACGATTTAGTTTTGTTGACAAATAGTATTTTCTCAAAACATGATGGCTTTGTTATATAGTATACATAAAATTCTCCCTACGCAGCCGCTTCAGCCCTTCCCTATGTCTGACTCAGTCTGAAGATGTTGAAATTCATCAAGAAAAATATGAGAGGTACTTTTTTACCAACGACCTCCTAGTGGTAGGATGGGTTGCCCCCAACAAACCGAGGGATATTCTTGGATTTGAATTTATTCCGACATGGCGGTCCGCTGTCTATCATGTTGACATGTGTAACAGATATACGGCTTGGAACTGAGTGTGATATACAGTATGTACCTTACCGGGGGGCCTACACCAGCGAAAAATAACCTTAACCCATTTCCAGACAATAACGACATTCAACCACTTCGTTGCTGACAAACCTATTTTTTACTAAATTATTCTGCATTCTAAGGGTTAAGCTGGTTTTGATTTACGAACAGACTCTATGTTAACCCTCCTTTACCTAACAATAACGGCATTTAACCACTTCGTTGCAGACGACTCTGGAAAATATTGTGGGAAAAGGAGAAATTGCTCGTTAAGAGCAATTTCTCCTTTTCCCACAATATTTTTTTCCCTATAAAAAGATTACTTTTCAATTTTATCAAATTTTGACATGTCGTCTGCAAACTCTTTCAATTTGGGATAGTCGGAAATTTGGCGTTTGGTAAAGGGTTAAACGGCCAATGTCCTTTGGTGCAACCCTGTGGCGTAGAGTTTCGCAAAAAGAGCCACCATCTGTCTTCGATGAAAGGTCACATAGCTTCGAGTGTCGATTTCTAATGTCTAACCTCACTCATTCAAGTTTTTCTGTCGTTAGCGGTTTTGATATTTGGTATATACGGACTACATTTAATTATGTTTCGCACTCAGCATTTTGTAGTATCCGTGGTTTAGACCATACCGGAAGGTGATACTATAAATAGTTTCAACCGGATACACTTTGCTGAAATTGTTTAAGATGCAATGAATAAACGCCGGGTACGTGCTTTTCAAAGAACTGTCTTAATTTCGTAGGCATCAAACCTTATAACATGGACACCAAATTATACAAGCGCTATACTTTAAATATAATACAGAAAGTTATTGTTCACCAGGATACCTACAGTATATCTTGGAAAAAGACATGGACATTCAGCCGAGGGAATTCAAGACCAGTGTATGTAAATAAAAATCTCCTATCATGATGAGCCTTCATGTTAACTTACTCGATTCATCCTTTCTTTACAGATAAACACAGACAGGGAGGTCACGACCAAGGCAAACTTAACGTCCCGAAAAAGAAACGAAAAACCCGGACTGCATTTACCAATCAGCAGATATACGAACTTGAAAAACGCTTTATTATGCAAAAATACCTAACGCCTGCTGATCGAGATGAGATTTCGGCGAAACTCGGACTCTCGTGTGCACAAGTGATCACGTGGTTCCAAAACAGGCGCGCGAAATTCAAACGTGATATTGAGGAGATGAAGAATGACGTCACAGCGGGAAGCCCTGATCCCAAAGACGTAAATGACGGCACATTGACGTGACATGACTACGTTGATAAATGGCGTTATAAACTAAAATAAGTGGTGTTTAATCCATTGTCCCTATGTTTATATTTGTGGTTGATTTAATGTTTAGAAGTCAGCAAATGAAATATATGATGCCATACATGTACTGTGAATTTGGAAGAATAAGTTATGTTTGTTCTCATAAACTGAATAGACGTCGTTTGAAAAAGTGTTCATATAGATTTCCAGATTTTAAGCACTTATTGTGAATATATATGATTTCTTCAATGTCATATCAAGTAGAATGGCTAATTTTTGCAAAGTGAATGAATATCTGTTCGGAAGTGGTTGCCTTTGTCTGAATTTCGCCTTAACCCCCATATTGCTGGAACCGACTTCATCCTTATACAAACAGGTTAGATCCAGGCCAGCCACCAAGAACGCAGATAAGTAAGAGTTTAACACTGGAACCTAGTCGACACGAATAGTCCTTTTAGTGAAAAACTCTAGGCCCGTTTTAGACACACAGGGACCACCTACCTGAAGTTAGTATATATTTGGGAGCATTGTGTAGCACCCCACAAGCACATGTGCCTTGTACGCCAGTGTATGAATGGTCTTTGCGAATAATCTATGAAGTGTTCCAGGTAAACATAAGGATCAAGTAGCTGTGTTTTCTCGTTAGTGTGTTTCCGCCATTAAAAAAGTGATTAGTATTTGGCAATTTTAGTGGATAACCGAACTGTAAGACTGTTTGTTCAAAGTAATTTTCTTCTTTTTATTTAATTGAACAGTTGGCATTTTCTGATGAACAAATTTGGTTATCTAAGGACGGACACCTTTAAACATTCGTTACATTCCAGTCTGCCATTCAGGAAGAATAACCATAATTCGCCATTTTTTAATTATTCTTTCGTTGGACTACTTACGTCGTTCTCGGTAAACATCGGTTGTGGTCGGAACTATTCGGAGTAAAGCGAATATTTCCGCCACCGACCGATGCATACCGAGAACGGCCGAAGAAATCAGACGATATAATGAGTTTCAAAATGGTGCTTTACAGGTATTTCACCATTACTCGACTTTCCCTTTGAGTAAAACCCCATTATCAACTACTACAAATATCTAACGGTAAAATAAAGAATTGATTTCATCACGCTTACTACACAAATTACATCAACACGTTCGTGCATTTTAATATATTTGAACTATTGTTTACAAATAAATGACGTCATGCGAACTTGGGAAATCCATTATTCAAACGCACAGCGTTTCTTTGAAATATGCTACAAAGTTTTACGAAATGTACTACAAAGTTTTTACAAAACCAAATAAATGAGTTATCTTTTCTCAACACATTACCACCTTATGCCCCATTTTTCGTCTTGCAGCAGACTAGTTTTAAAAAACATTGTGGCAAAATAAGAAATTGTTTGTCACAGGTAATTTCTCCTTTTGCCACAATTATTTTGCAATCTATTCACATAAC
>OX401415.1:2048846-2076346 GCA_947846245.1 Cerastoderma edule
TGACTTCACCTCTCGCTAATTGGGATAAATAATATGATGTGCATGTATGCATGTGAAATATGCAAGATATTTTCTAACACGTGCAACAATGGACTTTTCCATTTGCAAACATCAATTTAAGCTGGTAGTTCAGAAGTACTATTTGCGATTTAAATTTCACAACTTAAGTTGCTCTTCCGCACGTGCAAAGGCAATATTTAATGCTGTGAATTTAAGTAGTCATACCTATGAGTTCCTGTTGATTGGTACGTTTTATGATTTGTTTTTAGATTGTTAATTAGCACAAGTCGAAAGACAATGTTTCAAATTGGCTAATTATGGGTATTCTACCCTAACGAATAAAGCGTCTCTCTTCTTGAACTGTAACGCATTGTTAGAGATCACATACGTACTATGTGATACAAATATCTGACTTGGAATACAAGATTCACGGCGTAACAGACCCGGCTCTTATACGCTCTCGGTGACATCACTGATTTATGTTCAACCCTTAGAATGCTGGGAAATTTTCTAAAAATAGACTTTTGTGTCGTCTGCTTTCCGAAACTATTCATTTCTACTTAATTTTGACAAGGAAAGATAATCGACGTAGCAAACAGATTATATCACAGGCCAGCTGCGAATTCACCTGGATCCAACCTATTTACATAAGCATGAAGTCGGTTCCAGCACTACAAGGATTTAACAGTGATCGACAAGATTAATGTTGACACATTTCTTCTGATTACACGGTGATGTTCATATCCTACAATTTCATTTTATTGGTTTTCTGCTACTAAGTTCAATTTTGGCCCCTCAAAAACCTGATTAATGAATATCGATTAAATTATCTTAATGTTACTTAAATGTGTAAAATAAACAAGAAGTGGAATTTCAACACCCCGCCGATAAAACGCGCCCCTTTCACGGTAAACTGTAACCACGTACACTCAGCGTTCCCTCTCACCCAAGTGTAACGTAGTGTGGGGTGTGAGATAAGATCTGACCACGAACGTTCGGATATCCTCGGTCCCCAGTCACCCCCGTCTGATTTACGACGTCAACCGGGGGGTCTCATCCCCCACCCACCCAACAAGTCCATAAAGGAGGCGATAAATTATCATTTAACCCATTAGGATGGTATAACAAGAGTTTGAGCTAGTAAAGAATATTCGTATCTTACGAGTTACAACTAGCAAATCATAAAAGAAAATCGTTTTTTTTTGTTAGAATAGCGGTATTCTTCCGTAGTATTCCATGGAATACAATGGCAGTCAGCTTTATTTTATATTAAGGGAAACGTATATACAATTTTTTAGTTAAATAGATCCAATATGTTGAACCTTACATCAAAGCCGTGAAAAAACTGTATAGGCTTATATGACTTACTAACAAACCCGATTTTCAATGTCATCTTTATATAAGTATTATTCCTATTACCCGTAATCATGTACATGTATAGTTTTACTTGATTTCGAAGTATACGCGCATGTATAAATAGATTTACTACCTCTCGAATTTTAAATATTTATGCTCATCAATTTTATGTTCTTACAACGATATACAAACAACAGGGTCAAATTCAAAAACCTTTTTAAATGCAGTTTATGGTTACCTTGATTCGTTTATATGACGATGAATAACAATGTCATGTTCAAGCTTACCATTCAAATACGGTATTTGATAAACGTTTTATATTTATATGACGATGGACGATTAACAGTGTCATATGCAAGCGTATCTGTAAGATGTAGTGTGAAGACACCTTGTTATGTCTGTATGTTGGTAGACTAAATCAATGTCATGATCAGGGTCCCATTCTAAATGTGTTATATAGTAGCCTTGTTCTGTTTGTATGATGGTAGACTAAAATCAATGTCATGATCAGGGTCCCATTCTAAATGTGTTATATGGTAGCCTTGTTATGTTTGTATGTTGGTAGCCTAAATCAATGTCATGATCAGGGTCCCATTCTAAATGTGTTATATGGTAGCCTTGTTATGTTTGTATGTTGGTAGACTAAATCAATGTCATGATCAGGGTCCCATTCTAAATGTGTTATATGGTAGCCTTGTTATGTTTGTATGATGGTAGACTAAATCAATGTCATGATCAGGGTCCCATTCTAAATGTGTTATATGGTAGCCTTATTATGTTTGTATGATGGTAGGCTAAAATCAATGTCATGATCAGGGTCCCATTCTAAATGTGTTATATGTTAGCCTTGTTATGTTTGTATGTTGGTAGACTAAATCAATGTCATGATCAGGGTACCATTCTAAATGGGTTATATGGTAGCCTTATTATGTTTGTATGATGAAAGACGCAAATCAATGTCATGATCAGGGTCCCATTCTAAATGTGTTATATGGTAGCCTTGTTGTGTTTGTATGATGGTAGACTAAATCAATGTCATGATCAGGGTCCCATTCTAAATGTGTTATATGTTAGCCTTGTTATGTTGGTATGATGGAAGACTAAAATCAATGTCATGATCAGAGTCCCATTCTAAATGTGTTATATGGTAGGATTGTTATGTTTGTATGATGTTAGACTAAATTCAATGTCATGATCAGGGTCCCATTCTAAATGTGTTATATGGTAGCCTTGTTATGTTTAAATGATGGTAGACTAAAATCGATGTCATGATCAGGGTCCCATTCTAAATGTGTTATATGGTAGCATTGTTATGTTTGTATGATGGTAGACTAAAATCAATGTCATGATCAGGGTCCCATTCTAAATGTGTTATATGGTAGCCTTGTTATGTTTGTATGATGGTAGCCTAAATCAATGTCATGATCAGGGTCCCATTCTAAATGTGTTTTATGGTAGCCTTGTTATTTTTGTATGATGGTAGACTAAAATCAATGTCATGATCAGGGTCCCATTCTAAATGTGTTATATGGTAGCCGTGTTATGTTTGTATGTTGGTAGACTAAAACAATGTCCTGATCAGGGTCCCATTCTAAATGTATTATATAGTAGCCTTGTTATGTTTGTATGATGGTAGACTAAAATCAATGTCATGATCAGGGTCCCATTCTAAATGTGTTAAATGGTAGCCTTGTTATGTTTGTATGATGGTAGACTAAAATCAATGTCATGATCAGGGTCCCATTCTAAATGTGTTATATGGTAGCCTTGTTATGTTTGTATGATGGTAGACTAAAATTAATGTCATGATCAGGGTCCCATTCTAAATGTATTATATGGTAGCCTTGTTATGTTTGTATGATGGTAGACTAAAATCAATGTCTTGATCAGGGTCCCATTCTAAATGTGTTTTATGGTAGCCTTGTTCTGTTTGTATGATGGTAGACTAAAATCAATGTCATGATCAGGGTCCCATTCTAAATGTGTTATATGGTAGCATTGTTATGTTTGTATGATGGTAGACTAAAATTAATGTCATGATCAGGGTCCCATTCTAAATGTATTATATGGTAGCCTTGTTATGTTTGTATGATGGTAGACTAAAATCAATGTCATGATCAGGGTACCATTCTAAATGTGTTATATAGTAGCCTTGTTATGTTTGTATGATGGTAGACTCAAATCAATGTCATGATCAGGGTCCCATTCTAAATGTGTTATATAGTAGCCTTGTTATGTTTGTATGATGGTAGACTAAAATCAATGTCATGATCAGGGTCCCATTCTAGATGTGTTAAATGGTAGTCTTGTTATGTTTGTATGATGGTAGACTAAAATCAATGTCTTGATCAGGGTCCCATTCTAAATGTGTTATAT
This sequence comes from Cerastoderma edule, assembly GCA_947846245.1. Taxonomy (NCBI): domain Eukaryota; kingdom Metazoa; phylum Mollusca; class Bivalvia; order Cardiida; family Cardiidae; genus Cerastoderma; species Cerastoderma edule. The sequence goes on from OX401415.1 coordinate 2,052,579, forward strand.
GGTAGCCTTGTTATGTTTGTATGATGGTAGACTAAAATCAATGTCTTGATCAGGGTTCCATTCTAAAAGTGTTATATGGTAGCCTTGTTATGTTTGTATGATGGTAGACTAAAATCAATGTCCTGATCAGGGTCCCATTCTAAATGTGTTATATGGTAGCATTGTTATGTTTGTATGATGGTAGGCTAGAATCAATGCCATGATCAGGGTCCCATTCTAAATGTGTTATATGTTAGCCTTGTTATGTTTGTATGATGGTAGACTAACATCAATGCCATGATCAGGGTCCCATTCTAAATGTGTTATATGGTAGCCTTGTTATGTTTGTATGATGGTAGACTAAAATCAATGTCATGATCAGGGTCCCATTCTAAATGTGTTATATGGTAGCCTTGTTATGTTTGTATGATGGTAGGCTAAAATCAATGTCATGATCAGGGTCCCATTCTAAATGTGTTATATGGTAGCCTTGTTATGTTTGTATGATGGTAGACTAACATCAATGTCATGATGAGGGTCCCATTCTTAATGTGTTTTATGGTAGCCTTGTTATGTTTGTATGATGGTAGACTAAATCAATGTCATGATCAGGGTACCATTCTAAATGTGTTATATGGTAGCCTTGTTATGTTTGTATGATGGTAGACTAAAATCAATGTCATGATCAGGGTACCATTCTAAATGTGTTATATGATAGCCTTGTTATGTTTGTATGATGGTAGACTCAAATCGATGTCATGATCAGGGTCCCATTCTAAATGTGTTATATGATAGCCTTGTTATGTTTGTATGATGGTAGACTAAAATCAATGTCATGATCAGGGTACCATTCTAAATGAGTTATATGGTAGCCTTGTTATGTTTGTATGATGGAACACTAAAATCAATGTCATGATCAGGGTCCCATTCTAAATGTGTTATATGGTAAGCTTGTTATGTTTGTATGATGGTAGACTAAAATCAATGTCAAGATCAGGGTCCCATTCTAAATGTGTTATATGATAGCCTTGTTATGTTTGTATGATGGTAGACTAAAATCAATGTCATGATCAGGGTCCCATTCTAAAAGTGTTATATGGTAGTCTTGTTATGTTTGTATGATGGTAGACTAAAATCAATGTCATGATCAGGGTACCATTCTAAATGTGTTATATGATAGCCTTGTTATGTTTGTATGATGGTAGACTCAAATCGATGTCATGATCAGGGTCCCATTCTAAATGTGTTATATGATAGCCTTGTTATGTTTGTATGATGGTAGACTAAAATCAATGTCATGATCAGGGTACCATTCTAAATGAGTTATATGGTAGCCTTGTTATGTTTGTATGATGGAACACTAAAATCAATGTCATGATCAGGGTCCCATTCTAAATGTGTTATATGGTAGTCTTGTTATGTTTGTATGATGGTAGACTAAAATCAATGTCAAGATCAGGGTCCCATTCTAAATGTGTTATATGATAGCCTTGTTATGTTTGTATGATGGTAGACTAAAATCAATGTCATGATCAGGGTCCCATTCTAAAAGTGTTATATGGTAGTCTTGTTATGTTTGTATGATGGTAGACTAAAATCAATGTCATGATCAGGGTCCCATTCTAAATGTGGTATATGGTAGCCTTGTTATGTTTGTATGATGGTAGACTAAAATCAATGTCATGATCAGGGTCCCATTCTAAATGTGTTATATGGTAGTCTTGTTATGTTTGTATGATGGTAGACTAAAATCAATGTCATGATCAGGGTCCCATTCTAAATGTGTTATATGGTAGCCTTGTTATGTTTGTATGATGGTAGACTAACATCAATGTCATGATGAGGGTCCCATTCTTAATGTGTTTTATGGTAGCCTTGTTATGTTTGTATGATGGTAGACTAAATCAATGTCATGATCAGGGTACCATTCTAAATGTGTTATATGGTAGCCTTGTTATGTTTGTATGATGGTAGACTAAAATCAATGTCATGATCAGGGTCCCATTCTAAATGTATTATATGGTAGCCTTGTTATGTTTGTATGATGGTAGACTAACATCAATGTCCTGATCAGGGTCCCATTCTAAATGTGTTATATGGTAGCCTTGTTATATTTGTATGATGGAAGACTAAAATCAATGTCATGATCAGGGTCCCATTCTAAATGTGTTATATGGTAGCCTTGTTATGTTTGTATGATGGTAGACTAAAATCAATGTCATGATCAGGGTCCCATTCTAAATGTATTATATGGTAGCCTTGTTATGTTTGTATGATGGTAGACTAACATCAATGTCATGATCTGGGTCCCATTCTAAATGTGTTATATGGTAGCCTTGTTATGTTTGTATGATGGTAGACTAAAATCAATGTCATGATCAGGGTCCCATTGTGTTACATGGTAGTCTTGTTATGTTTATATGACAATGAATAAATCGAAGCGCTGATAGCGATGAAGGACTAAGGTGCATTCAAAGCAAGATGATTGAGGATACATTTGAAGATTTCTTTGGGCAACATCTCGAGGAAAACAGCTGCTCCTTTTACCACCATTACTACAATTATTCTTTCTGTGAACAGAGACTGAACGATAGTCTATCTTTCGAACATATGTACATTTTACGATGTCCCATGAGGCAAGTTATAACAATATAGAGCAAAACAAAGCGAGTAAATCTGGACTACATTTCTAGTTCCAATAAGGTATTAGTCCGCACAGTGAAGGCAAATGTTTAATGAGTGATTGGGGTCAGATCGCTATTTGTGTATCGATAAAGTGCAGTCCCTCAAAAAGTGGTATGTAAATGCAATGGACTAAGGCGCTGACGCACCCTTAGTCCAAAATCTGTATGTAGCAGCATTGTTGTGTTTAAATGATTATATGACAATGGACGATAGCCTTCGTCATGGTCTCGTTCATATTATATATATGGTGTGCGATAGCATTGTTATGTTTGTATGATTATGTTATATGAATTTCATTGGCTAACCTAATTGAGACTAGTTTTAGATCATCTAGCTGCTAAAATAAGGTGCAGGGGTACACGCATTGAAAATGAAGGATCGTTTATATTCGGAATAAAACTATCTATTTCACAATAAGTTTAATTTATTGTCAAAACGAAACGTTAAAATGAGGTATTTCCATTTATTATTTCAAACACCTGACAATATGCAATCCAATAAAAACAAACACTGTTATATAAAGAAAACTTGGATCAGAAGCCAACCTTTTAAATAACTTTGTCAGTATAAAAATGATTCGACCATAAAGTGGCATCATCACCCAGTGATAATCAATCATTGACATAGATATACAAACGTGTTGTGCGTTAAAAAGCCATACGCATGAAGATCAATGTTATCATGGAGATCCTTGCTCAATTCAATGTTTTTCTATGATCCCATGATAATGGATAAATGTATTACGAAAGCAATTATTTTCGTTTGGTTTGTATGTCGTTTTTTATATGAAATTTATTTAGACGCAGCTCCCATATCGTATCGATTGGACTCATACACGGGCTAAAGAAAAACATGGATCCTGGAAACCATTTCAAGGGAAATAACCCTACACGTATTACTCGATTTGATAAGTTGCGTATGTTAAGGTTATTTCCCTTAGACAAAGGGGCCTATATAACCTGCTTTGTAGATGTACGGTTAATTTTCACCATAACAAATAATGGCACGTCGGAATAATTATATACTGAGTGATCTTGTAAGAACTAAAGCATTTACTTTGTACAAATATATTCATAGAATGTTAGATGTATTGGCAAAATGTGAAATGATGCTTCAAAAACCCATTGCAGTTTGCTACAGGACCAATGGCGAACAAATATTAGCGAAGTGTGCGTTTCATGTGAAATCTAAGTCTCTCAAAATCTTCACCTTTGTTTGGCCATATGATAAATACAAAAGTTGCTTTTCGACTTAAGGCTTTGTGGTACATGTATTACTATCCAATGCCGCATCCACTAGACAAGACTGTAGAAACCTTATAACCAAAATGATACATTGCTCATTATTAGCAATGTTTAATGTTGTCCCAATGGTGTAAAAACTATGTGTACTGGGTTAGTGCCGATGTATTAACCAAGAAGCAGGCATTGAGGTTGAATTTGATAAGCTTCAAACTTCCGTCACAATCGGTGTAAAATAAATAATTTTAACCTTAACTCAATACAATGGTCCTGGTTCTAGATCTATGTCATCTCCTTATACAAGCTTGGTTAATTAGTTAAAAAATGATTCGCAGAATCAAAACAGATGAAATATGGGAAAGCAGTTGGATCGTCTTCAAATAAGGTGTCTACTGGTGAGAAAATACTTGAATTTTTGCAACATTTGAAGAATCCGATAGGCGCAAACTCCCCAACCCGTCCTGTATATATTACCCACAGATGCTTTATTCGTTGTTGTGCTTGATCATAATTCGATCAAGCACAACAACTAATAAATTGACAATGATTGAAGTTGAGACTTTAAGTATGGTTTTTTAAGTGTTTTTTGTAAATATAAGCTATCTTTTTCAAAAATATTTTCAGTAATGTAGCATTATTAATGCACCGTGTTTTGTCCATGTAATCTCCTCACCAACATAGTTGCACAAGATCATTCATAAGTGAACACAGATCATTCGATCGTAAGTTCGGAAATATATATCAACTTTATTTTAATAGCTGACTGTTTTATGTTAACATTTTGCTTTTATGCGATGCAATGTGGTCAGACAGATAAATCAATCAGGTTCTATAAGAATGGTTTGATTATTCAATTATAGCGATACCATAACATTTTCGTTCATTTAATTACCGTTCCCTATAAATATCACCGAGTCAAAGCCACGAAAAGGCGCATCGCCTAACGAAGACGTGATGTTAACAATAAATTAAGAAATAAAACACCGGAATAAAACTTGTTTAAATGAATGTCAGCAATTAGCATTATTGATGAGAGACCGTCGGATAGAATTTCCCGCCTCTGGACCGAGTTCTCGCGGACGTGTAAAGAATTCATCAAATTTAATGCGCATTCACACGCCGCCTAATGGTCGCATTTTAACCCTTATAGTGCTGGAACCGACTTCACGCTTAATCAAACAGGTTAGATCCAGACCAGCCGCCAAATAAATTAGCGGCTGGCCTGTGATCTAACCTGTTTGCTTCTCTGAGTATCTTTCCACATCAAACGTAAGCAGATATTTAAGGTTTTGAAAAGCAGATAACGCAGAAATCTATTTTTAGAAAGTTACCAAGCATTCTAAGTGTTAAACACCCCCAACCTGTCTCGAGACGGGGAACCTTTTGTAAAGGAGTAGTGAAAGATACTAGCCTGGGGCACCGTTTAAAGTACCATAGCCTAGCCTTGATTACCGCTTTAAGGACGAGACTATACTAGTTTGGACTGAGGAAGTTGACTTTCCCATTAAAAAAGTATGTCTTGTTCAGTTTCATTGCACCATCAGTGCTATTACCAATTATATTACATAACAAATTTCAGGGGACATTATGCGCGGCACGCAAGCTCAATGTCAACTTGCAGATGATTTCATACGATGGATATCGCAATCAATATAAGCATATAAACATCAAATGCATGAAATGGTTTCAATTACAACAACAACATCGGCAACAAAGAAAGGAAAAGTCAATTTTCGATATCTTGAAACTGACATAAAATATTTTAATTTAAAGCATTGTTCCAGTTTTCAACTATATATATCTTTTTTAGAACCTTATCGAGCAACGTCAAAAGCAATTTGAAACGAATGTACTGTTATATTTCATGCTGATATTTTGACAACGTTCATGGATTTAACAATACAAGTTTAAAGTTTACACCTGAGCAAATGCCATCAAACTTGGAACTTCTTTTGACAAATTGACCAACCTTTAATATCACTCAATAACACCATATTTTGTCGCATAGCAAAAACAATATGATAAGGTTCGGCATGCAAGATATTGTAACGAAAATATGTACCAGAGTTTCATTCTTGCAAATCTTTGTATCATGGTGTCACTTTAAATTTTGATCAGTTTTAACATTTTACTTTGGGAATGGATTAATCAAACAGTCCCAGGAGGCAACGGTTGTGCTACTTCCGGCCATTGACATGATTGTGGGACAACGAGACCTTTCCAAGTTCCTCCTTTTCCAACAGCGATATCGAATAAATGCTTTTCTTTGTGTCATACATAAAGATCATTTTGTCTGGAATAGCTTTTCGCTAAAAAAGTATCATTTATTAGGATCTGGCCCGTTTTTCGCGGCACGCTGTATCGCTCATATTTTCCAACAATGGTTACTAATTTGGCGGTTCTTGTTTCCCATAAACTAAACTCCTTTCTTTGTACCGAGGAAGCCGCAATACTGGTCCTGGATACAAGATGGACAGAAGGAAGGATTCAAGCACCGCCTCCAGTGTGATATCTGCCACTCCGTGTTTACATAATCTTGGACAGACTTCCGCAAACTCCGAGCCGGACTTGCTAATATTCCAATGCTGAATCCGTTTAACGATACCATAGAAACCATTGTGACATTATGGGCAATGTATCATTTTGTCACAATGTTCTAAACACATTATTATTTTGAAATGGTCTGGGTGAACGGAACACTCAATCGAGGAGGTAAATATGCACTAATGTATCTTGAACATTCTTAACATGAATTCATATTACTTTTGAAGTGGGTCTTATATTTGGTCGTTGAATCGGGAAACACCATGGGGCCTGTAGGCAGAATATGAACACATACTCCTTTTTTCCAGATTTCTATTGACGTCGGTAATACTTACGAATAATGCTGTTTGCATTATGGCTGTGGCTCAGGCCCTATCAATGAATCAAAGAGCCTAGCGGGACATTGTCAAAGACTTGTCCAACCTCACCGGGTGGGGATTCGGACAGATTCTATTTCTGTCGCATAATTACTAAGGAGCAGGACGGACTCGATTGATTAATGGATAACACACCATTAATTAGATCAAGGTCTGAAACCAGAGATCAAATAAAACAGATCGACCAAGGCGTAAGTGATTGTTTTAATGCTAGAAAGGCAATGGATAATTTCTGGAAAGAAACCCATGAATATTGTCTATAACCCTTTACCAAACAATAACGATATTTGACCAGTTTGTCGCAGACGAATCTGGAAAAGATTGGGGAAAAGGCAGAATTGCTCTTTACGAGCAATTACTCTTTTTCCCTAAATGTTTTCAGCCCTATCAGAAGCTTAATTTCCAATTTCATCACATTTGGAAATGTTTTCTGCAAACGCTTTCAATTTTCGACAGTCGAAAATGTGGCGTTAGGTAAAGGGTTAAATGTCTTTGATTATTGGACTCTGTCAGATGTTCACAACAGCGGCGTATAATTTTTCTAAGAATACACCCTAACCAAACCCTACACTAGGGTACTCATCAAAACCAAGTCGTTTTAATTTCCCACAAAAGAATGATTTATTAGATTGCCTTATGACAACACATTGTAACGTCTGAGAATCTAGACTTGAATAAATTCGACGATGAATATAAATACAAGCATTATTTTATAATTGATGGATTAACTATAAATTACTTTATTGAAGGAACAGGTTGGCTGGTTGTCGTGTTTCGAAGGGAAAATATCGAGAAGATAATGGTTTATTGGAATTTAACAATAATGAACAGTCACTCATCTTGGTCTTCTAAAGTGATGATGATAATATAAATATCAGAGTGTCTATAATCCTTTCAAAGTGATTCACACATTGATATTTTAATCGTTAGGAAATCAATTTTTATATACGGATTGAGCTTTTACCAAACGCCAAATCTTTCGACTGTCCCAAATCGAAAGAGCTTGTAGAGTACATTTTAAAATGTGATGAAATTGTGAAATAATCTTTTGAAAGGACAGAAAACATATTGGGAAATGAGAAAATGCTCGTTAACTCGTTAAGAGTAATTTCTCCTTTTCCAATAATGGTTTCCTAAACCGTCTGCAACGAACTGGTCAAATGTCTTTATTGTTTGGTAATTGGTAAAATGCCAACCCATATCTATTAGATGACATTGAACTGTGTCGTTTATTCATAATGCTCCTCCAACCCCTGTTTTGTAATGATGTAGCATCGTTTCCTTGCAGATGGGTCGACACTGTGTTTATATTATGTAACACAACCAAGGGTCGCCAAATAGCAAGACGTCACCTGACTTTTTATCAAGCAAATATTTCCATCCAAGCACTGATATGCAATAATTTTCGTTTGACGAAAAGGTAAGTTGAAGCAAACTCAAAATTGGAATTGGTTATTTATTTCATGGATGCTGATAGCTCTTCCGCACCACCATGGTGCTGAAAACGAAATCGGTTGCGCAACTTCCGGTTTAGCGTCTAAGGGTAAGTTTTTACTATTTTTCTGCATTTTCAGTCAAGTAATCAAAAATATTAAAGCCCTATAGGTCAAGTTTCAGTTTTCGTAATTTTCTTCGGCGAAGGAACTCAAAAATACAACCCCCGATACCCCGTTCGTTAAACCAGTTAAATATTATGCCGTTTTATGTCAAGGTAATTAGATCTTCTGATACATCATGAAACCCAAAACTACAATGTGGTAAAATTTGCAGCACAATCGATTTGTTTGGATAGATCATCGCTATTCTAAGTCGGTGGTGCTGTTGCGGACTTTCGAGTTGCTATTTTGAATAGTCTCGTCGAATAAATTAACACATAGTTACATGTACCCACGATTCAGAATCGAACCGGAGCATCTAAACCGACTCGTGATTCGCTAATGCGACATGCAAAAGGACCGAGAACAATATTAGCATTGGGTCCCGGCCCATGCGTAATGCGGGGTATAAGCATAGGCCGGGACCCCAGGCTAGAACAATATCAACAGCAGCATTTAAACTAAACACCGTATCACTTCCAAGCAAGGGCAATTGACCGAACATTACTGCAAAAAGCCGGTCTGGTAAACCCATTCGATGGAGCGTGCCCGACAGGGCATAACTAATTACGGACAATCGACCCGGTAATCATGGGGTGGCTTTGGCATGGGATCTTGGCTAAGTGTTTAACATTATACGTTCTTCCCTCCATTAATGACTCTTATTGGTTGTAAATAATCCCCGCGCCCTGTGATTAGAAACCGCATAACACACGGAAACGCACGGTCCCTGCGCCAAGTGCATAACTGTATAACCCGGACCATACATCATTCTCTCTCTCTCTCTCCCTACCCCCATACAAAACTGGACAACAGAACAGAACATACTTTTATTTAGACGTGTACAAAGTATATCCATCTACAGCATATATAAATAACTAATTGATGTCAAAGTGACAATCATATACTGATTGTTACAAAAAGTAATTATTAAAATAAAACTTTATTTTTATTATCTTCGGAGATCAATAACAAGTAAAGGTAGAATACCCATAATTCGCCATTTTGAAACGCATTCTTTCGACGGATTACTTCGTTCGTTCTCGGTATACATCGGTCGGGGCCGGAACTATTCGATGTGTTCGGTTATCCATTTGTCTAAATTCATTGTCACTTTTTAAGATGTTTCAAGAATGTAAGTATTTAGTTGACAATTACTCAAATGGCTCAGTGTGGAATGCTGCAATCTAAGTTGTAATGAGCTGGTCTGTTCTCTTCAATGAATATAGTATTAATGGAATAGAGTTGGAATATTACGTTTTACTGATATCTAGCTTATTCATCTGTGTGATCCAAGTAGTTTTTGGAAATATAGTATGACCTGGTATGAATGTCTTTGTAAACAATATGTCATCTAAAGGCGAAAGGGCTTTTTCAAAAACTTCATATTGTAGCCTTTTAATTACGCAAGTAGATCAAGTTGCAATTTTCTTGGGAGTGGGATAATATGCATGTATGCATCTATGTAGATATATACATGGGTATATGAGTGTATATGTATATGTGTTTTATTTGAATATTCTTGTAGATAGATTGTAATTGCAGCATTTCTTATGTTCTCATATTCGAATCAACTGTTATGGCCAAAAGCATTTTGTGCTGATTTTGCCAAATATACAATTGAATTGAATTGTTGAAAATTTCGAAATGGCCATATCATCGTAGGATACGTGTTTGTATAAATCGGACAACGAAAGAGAAAATGTATCTGCTAAATTGATAGTTTACCAAATGGTTCGTTGTAGAATGCTGCAAACTAAGTTGTATCATTCGAACAACGACAGAGAAAATGCGTCTGTTTAGTCCGTAAAGAACATCCGATCTTGCAATGGAGAAAGGTTATCGGGACATGGGTTTGATTTATAGCGACCAAGTTGACATGTCGGATAATATCCCCCTATTTCTGCAGGTAACTACGGCCATTTAATAAGCACCGAGTATATGCAGACGGCGATTTATGGCTGCACACTCGAGATTAGCTCGTTCGTCTGTCATGCTTTAGCCCTTACCTTAACCCGTTCCCAAATAACAGATTTTCGACTATCACAAATTAAAAGAGTTTGCAGACGACATTTCAAAATGTGATGAAATTGAAAAATATTCTTCTGAAAGAGCAGAAAACCTTGTGGGAAAAGGAGTAATTGCTCGTTACGAGTAATTTCTCCTTTTCCAACAATGTTTTCTAAAGTCGTCTGCAACAAAGTAGTCAAATGTCGTTATTGTTTGGAACAGGGCTAAACAAATCACTTTAACCCATTCCCCAATTGAAAGTTTTGAAGTAATTTGTAAGATAGAAAGTAGCATCAGACGATAATTCATAATGTGTAACAAACAAATCATTTTTGGTTTAGGGTACAAAGCTTTAGGGGAAAAAAAACTTGTAATGAGTTCTGTCTTTTTCTCATAGAGGTTTCTGTAGCTAACTTTGGTTTTATCTTGGTTTCCCTCTACATAGAACATATTAGCCATGGTAAAGGCTACAAAAATGGCTAATAGCCGTTCTGACATGCAATCCTGTTCATTTCTGTCGAAACTAATTTCACCACAATCCATCAACACTTTACCATATATCAAGTCTTCTTTTATCGTCCCAAATTCAAAGCATAAGCAGATGCCAAAAGAGTTCAACATTTAATGTATCAAATAATTGTTCTGAGACAAATGATGCTGATGTAGGAAAATGGAAAATAAATAATTCTACAAAAAAGGATTTTAAACTTCGGTTGCAGAAAGTCCAAGAATGAGTGAATTATACAGTAAAGGGTGAGTGTGGGTTAAACTTGCATAATTGGTAATTACATAACCCAGGTATTAAGTAGTAAGATATGTTCAGGTCCGGCTATAAATCTTGTTTACAATAAAACATCGACAGTGTCAATCTATGAACACCTCTGTTGGAAGCCATTGCAACACTTGTAATCATTCCGTTGGTCATGCGTACGTCTTATGCTTTTCTCGATTTTTCGAACACTTTTCAATATTGGTTTGGACTAAGGTTTGTCCGTTTTCAACAGTTTTGTCTTTGACCTTTCGAATAGTGTTTACACAGATACATTTGTTAGAGGAGCAGAGAACATAATTTAATAATATGATTTAATGTTCTCGGTACTTTATTCTGCTCACTTCATCTGCAAATCCAAGGGAGATAATAAATGTGTTACCGAAGAGGAGTTTGCATAGTAGTCGGTTAAACGTTTTCATTCGGATGAAATTTATTGTATGCAAATTTTATCGAAGGATAAACTATAAAAGTTTTTTAATATTATTTTTTATTTCTCGTGCATACTAAGCTCCTCAGCTTCTATTTTATTTTTACAAGTTCGAAGTAATTTTGTCATTTTTTATAAACGTTTTTCAAATATGGTTACCATTGCAACCGTTATTTTACAGAAAAACAAACTCGACAACATTCATTTTTATTTCATTTTGTATTTCAAGATTAAATCTATACTGAAAAATAAGAAAATTCTATGAAAGCATTTTTTTAATATCTTCATTTTTTTGTAATATACATATTCATTTTCATTGTTTTTTGTCGAATACAAATATTTGAAACATTGATATGGATTACAAAAAATGTTCAGATTGTTGTAATTTAATAAAACATTTAGATATAAAGTAGTGAATGTATGAATTCATGTTTGTGTGTATAAACCTTCTTGAAACTATTTTATTACCTTTGAAGATGGCATGGAAATTTTGACGGAAACTTGCATTTTACAAAAAAGAAAAAATCGTCGACCTGCATTTTTATTTTTATTTTTGGATTCGCAATAAAAAATATATTATCATATTGTAGTATCAAAAAGTTAGAAAATTCCATGAAAGGATTATTTTTTTATAAAACTGTAGAAAATGTCTCAAAAAATAGGTCCCTTGAAAGTAAACTGACGATGTATTGTGGATTAAACTGGTGCACTTTATTCATATTATTTGAAGGCTATGCGAGCGTTAGCATAGGGACATGTATAGTACGTATACACGATACCCCATATCAAGCCCAAGTCGGGTTTTCAATACCCAGGTGGGCCCATAATCTCCACAATCGCCCGTGAATAACTGAATATATATCATACTTATCAACGACATGAATCATAGTACAGAAAACGGTATGAAAACCGCGCCATGTAATAACAAGTTTATTCAATTGAACACAAGAAGGTCATAGACGCTTCTGGCCGTATATGCAAGCAGAAACAGTACAGTCCATGATGGTTAAATAGTGACCTGGATCATTCATGTTCATAAATAAGATTACCTTTGTAGCATACTACTGTTTAAATGTAATCCGTGTCTTCATAACAAAGCAAAGGAGCAGCATACCAATTAAATTAACGATATAAATTGTGGATGTTTGTTAGTTCGTCTTCTTTAAGTAGGTTATCCCTATTTCCACAGTGCTACTCAAAGATTTTTCACCATACATCTTCTTTCATATGGACTCCCACCCGTAAACATATGCACAATTTCATACATAAATGTATCACACATTTGGAGAAAGAAATAAGGACGTGTGTTTATATTCATATGACATTAGATAGGGGTATGGAATTTCTTCAGAACACATAAGAATATGTAGAAACTCATGACGAATGACAAAAGGTCGAATTTATTCATTATGTGCTCCTGTAAATATGCATTTATTTGAAAGTCCGTGTCTTGGGTTGGAATGTATACAGCGTGGAAGACCTTTGAGTCGTATCTACATACCAATCTTAAAGCTACCGAATTTATATTCCTCTTAGTATATTGTATACTTTCATAATCAGTGTACAGCTATTTCTTTATTTCTCTTATTTATCAAAATATGAAACTTTGTAAAAGACTCACGTATCCACCGGGTTATAACCTATCTTACGATGTAGGCATGTGTTGCTCATATTCTTTTTCCACTTTTTCGTATAATATGAATACAATTTTAGAAATGTGCATGTTTTTAAAATCTGAGAGAATTTTCATTCATAATGCCTTTCAAGGTTGGCTGGCAAAAACAAGTGTCCTTATTGTCCAGCTTGTTCAAAAGCCTTGATGGGCAAGTGATTTCATACTGAACTATTATACAATCATCATACGGACAAGTGCAGAAAAGGATTTGGCATTAATGGACAAGTTCATCGAAATCAGATTTCATCACATCTGCATTTTCTATTTTTTAATGGTTTATTTTAACACATAGGCTCAAATATGTATAAAATGCTAATTTAGAATATAAGAAAGATTGGAAGAGTAATACAGCTACAGAAGCTGTTTATATACCAGTTATAAATTGAGTTCCCCTTTTTGGAGAGAGTTTCAGATTCAAGAAATTTCTTCCCTAAACCACGTGTGAGGGCCTAATGTGGATGATATAGGATGATAATTATGGTGGGTATACCCGTATATCATAGACATCCTCAGGTGTGAAGTCGACGCCACCGGAAAATAAAACGATCGTCCAAATAATGTATGATAAAATACCCGTAAGCCGCCATTTTGAAACTAATCCTTTCGTCGGATTACTTCGGTTGTTTTCGGTATACAACGGTCATTCCGGCTACGATCGATGTAAACCGAACGCGACCGAAATAATATGACGAAAGAATGATAGGAAAATGGTGCATTATGGGTATTCTACTAAATACTTCTCAAATGTTAATGTCTGAAGACAGCTACTATTTTGAAACTAATCTTTCGTCGGATTACTTCGGTCGTTCTCGGAATACATCAATCGTTGCTGGAACTATTCGCTTTACAGCGAATAGTTCCGGCCACGTTCGATGTATTCCGAGAACGAAAGAAATTGTCCGACGAAATAAAGAATTTCAAATGGCGGATTATGGTTATTTTACCTTAAACAACTAAATACTTATGAAATATTTATGCCTGAAGACAGTTACTTATTTTTCCGGCCCAAGGTATAGGTAAATTAAACGTGTTCAACACAAGTATCTCAACAACTATATTATAGTTGTTCAATGTCCGAAAGTGTCGAGTAATTGCAAACAAGAACACAGAATCAACCAAATTGAACCTTACATACTACTCGTTTATTAACTTTTTATTTTGCATATGTCACTGGCTGCCCTTTGGACCATATACATACATTAAGATATAATATATAATACAAATTGGTTGTCATGTTACGGAGAATGTTTATATATTTTTAATTTTCTTTTTTGCAGATTCTACCATTTTGAACCTTACATAATATTCAATCATTATCTTTTTTATTGGACATAATACTAATTAGTTGTCTTGTTACGGAATATATTTGTTATTTCGGATTTTCTTTCTGTAGAAACAACCGAACTGAACCTTGGTAAAGCCGCAAATATGAATGACGTATATCCGGTCGACATGGCGGTCATGATTTATAGTAGCTGAAAGAAAATATATGTTTCTTTTAAGAACCAAGGTAGTTTTGATTGTGAAACACCAGGAAAGTATACATAAGTGCATGTGAATAACGTTTTGGTGTTTTGCCGTTTATTGGACATACATCTTGTGATAGAAGGTGAAAATGGTGGAAATATAGTGAAAATCCGGGTCCCTTTGTTAACAGGAAAACAAAATGGCGGACAAAACCAGAGTTGTGCAACAGAGCTCAATCACAAATATATCTCGTGATGATTTTGCCAACAGTACACTGGACAATAAATTACTGTTAATGTTCGATGAGCTTCGCTTTATACGCCAGGATCAAGTCGATGGATCACGAGGTATGTTAGAAATACGAAAGACATTATCGCAGACGACAGAAAAATTGTCCCAAGTTGTAAATGTCACCAATTCGCAAACTGACTTTATGAAACAAATTGCATATAAATCGATTGATCTTGAGGCACGGTCAAGAAGAAATAACCTTATCTTTCGAGGAATCATAGAAAACTACAAGGAAAATTGTGGATTACTGATGAAAGATTTCCTACGCAATGAGTTATGCATCAACACGGACGGTGTTTACATCGCGCGTGCACACAGGCTGCGGGTTAAACGTCATGGTCAAAGATTTTCTAAAAGGACGATCATTGTCAATTTCAGAGATTTCCATGTGAGAGAGGACATAATGAGAAACGCAGGTTATTTGAAAGGCACGCCGTTCATAGTTGATTATGATTATCCACAAGAAATAAGTGCTGCAAGAAAGCATCTATGGCCGAAATTGAATGAAATTAGGTTAAAGGACAGAAACGCCCTCGCCAAAATTGTGTATCCAGCAAAACTGATTGTTAATGGACGAGGTATGTTCGACGAGTTTCCTGACTGGTCCGTGCTAATGCAGAACTCAAGAGTGGTTAATATAACTTAACTCAGTGCGACAGTTCGAACACCGAAATCCAAGGGCGGGTTTGATAATAATAGACCCTTATTAAACTCTAGTAGTAGTAGGCATACAATCCCCCATGAAGAAAGCCCAGAATTACTGAGTACCTCAATCACAATGGAGACAGAGTCATATCATGGCAGTAAAACCGACGAATCCTCGTCTTCCACGTGCACGGATAACGGTCAACTCTCTATTTCTGAACACCCCCGCCAACTGGTGACCAGTAATTATTCATCCAAGACAACCAGGACCGTTAACGAGGAGAGAAGTACTATGCACATGGCACAGGCCTCGCTTGATTTGTCGCCCTATCATGAGACCACCCAACCACCACCGCTAGTCAACCAGAACGTTATCATCCCGATGGAAGATACTATGCCGTTAGATTTAGTCAACCGACCAAATAACTCCCAGCGGATAGAAACTCGCCAATCAGTTGAAAACGGTCAGGTCGGAAAACCCCCGCAGGCAGATATCAACCTTTCTAATAGTGATCTCCCATGTGTTAAGTCTTGTGTGAACAATGTGCCCGAAAACAACAATGAGTCAAGTGTAGTAAATCACCATTGTGATGATCCAGAACAAACCGAGTTTAGTCAATCTATCTTTTATTCACCAATTCCAGTTCCACAAAATGACGTGAGTCATAATGCAGAGCCTGTGGTCGATCAACCAAACAAAGGCGTCGCGCATGTTTCGAGATCCACTACCCGCTCAAAGAAACGCTTGGTTACTTCAGCCCCGTATAATAAGAACAGACTCAGTGAATCACGGAGCAGAGGGCGAAGATCAGATATTTCTAATAATAGAACTCAAGTGGACAATCCAGTTTCACCCGAAACTATAAATAGAAGTGCACGAGAAAATCATGCTCAAACATAGACTATACAGGAGAAGGTTTTGCGTTGTTGTCTTTTAAATGTACAGGGTCTTGTGAGCAGACGTTTAAATAAGTTAAATAGTTTTGAATTGATAGATATTTTTAATAAGCATGATGTTGTCTGTTTTACAGAAACATGGACTGATGATTTTTCGGATGTTGATATAGAGGGATTTACTTGTTTTGTCCTAAATCGAAAACTATTAAAAGCGAATTCAAAACGTAACTCAGGTGGAATTGCAATTTATGTTCGAAATGAGTTTTCGTGTGATGACACTGTTGTTTTTCAGAGCGAGGACGATTTGTTATGTATCAAAATACCTTTTTATAAGGTTGGTTTAGACAAAGACTTAGTTATCATTTTGTGCTATATCTTACCAGAAAACAGTAGTAGAATTTCGATGATGGAAACCAGTACATTTGATCGCATTTTGAATTATTTTTCTAACTTTGACAATGAATGTTATTTCTTATGTTGTGGTGATTTTAACAGTCGCACAGGTGTAAAACCTGACTATGTTATGGATGATAATTGTATTCATTCTCCCAATTTACCCGATGAGTACTTTCCCGATTTTATTTATGAACGATATTCTCAGGATAAAGGACATGTTAACTCAAATGGGAATTTACTTTTAGATCTGTGTAAACAATCAGGTCTACGTATTGTTAACGGTCGATTTGGTAAAGATAACGGAATAGGAAAATATACTTTTGTGAACAATAGAGGGAGTAGTGTCATTGACTATGTATTAGCCTCACCTTTTCTTTTACAGTATATTGATACTTTTGAAGTTGGTGATCCAAACATTTTATCTGATCACTGTTTAATTGATTTTTCTTTTTCTTTTAAAACTTATGAGCAGAACTCTGTTGATGAAACATTAGATAGTAATGAGTTTGTAGGTTCCCAGTCAAATGTGCCGTACAAATTTATATGGGATCATTCAAATAAATCTGAATTTTTGAACAAGCTTAATTCTACCCAATCGGTAAATGATTTAAATCAGTTACAGAGTCAAATAGATATGTCTGTCTGTGAAGGTGAAATTGATGTTTGTCTCAATGGCTTAAGTTCTATAGTTTTTTCAGCGGCAGACAAGATGAGCAAACGTATAGGAAACTCACGAGTAAAGCATGATTGTCAATTAGAGGTTATACACCGTGACAACAAGCCTTGGTTTAATGATGAATGTTGTTATAAAAGGCTCGTGTTTTACCAGATGCTAAATATATACAAGTCAAATAAAAGTGATGAGAATAGATTGAAATTTATAACAGCCAGGAATGAATATAAATCACTTTTACGAAAAAACAGATATTGTCATGATAAAAAGATGACAGAAAACTTAATTAATGCACGATATAAAAATGCTAAACTTTATTGGAATCTTTTAAAGAATGGTACGAAAAGCAAACCAAGCAATATTAATATTATTGAGTTTGAACGGTATTTTAGAGCTGTTAATAACCCGAGTGATCCTTATTTTGTAACAGATGATGATATTTTAGAATTTAATGAAAACTATGAACATGATGAATTGTCAACTTTTTTCGAAGAATTGAATGTCCAGATATCGAAGGATGAAATTACTAAGGCTATAAAACAGTTAAAGAGTAATAGATCTGCTGGGCCTGATTTTTATATTAATGAATTTTTTGTTCATGGTATAACTGTATTATTACCTGTTTTGCATGTACTTTTTAATAAAATATTTGATATAGGTTACTTTCCTAAGTCATGGTCTGAAGGATACATTATTCCTCTACATAAAAAGGAAGCAAAAGTAACGTAGAGAATTACCGTGGTATTACCTTATTAAGTACACTTGGAAAATTGTTTACTCGAGTGCTAAATAATCGATTAACATTATGGGCAGAGGAGTATAATGTATATGTTGAAGCTCAGATGGGTTTTAGATCTGGATTAGGAACAGTTGACGGTATTTACGTTCTTCACAACATTATAACACATATGCTTAATTCTGGGAAAAAGTTATATTGTGCGTTTGTTGATTTTACAAAGGCTTTTGATTATGTTGTTAGAGACAATTTATGGCATAAATTAGTTAAACTTGGACTAAAGGGTAGAATTTTAGATATCATTAAATCCTTATATTCGGAAGTGAAGACAAGGGTAAAATATTTTAACCAGTTAAGTGATGATTTTACATGTACGTTAGGAGTAAGACAAGGGGAATGTTTATCACCCTTCCTTTTTTCTATGTTCATTAATGATATCGAACAATCATTTATTAATAAAGGTGTAAGAGGTATCGATATAGGTCTTTTAAATGTTTTCATGATAATGTATGCTGACGATATTGTTTTTTTAGCTGAGTCACCTGAGAAATTGCAGAATCATCTTGATCTTTTGCGTGACTATTGTTATACGTGGAAATTAAAGGTTAATACGTTAAAGACTAAAGTGATGGTTTTCAAAAAGGGAGGTAATTTGCCGAATGATTTACGGTTTAACTATGACGATAACGTTTTGGAAATAGTGAATCGATTTGTGTATTTAGGTATTGTATTTTCCTCAGGCGGATCATTTAATAATGCCGAGCATACATTATCCGGCCAAGCATTAAAAGCCATTTTTGTAATGAACAAATATTTATATAAATTTACACGATTATCAATAAAACATAGGCTTGATCTGTTTGATAAACTGATTACACCAATTTTAAATTACTCCAGCCAAGTTTGGGGCTTTGCCAAAGCTGATTCTATTGAAAGAGTCCATACTCAATTCTGCAAGAAATTATTAAATGTTAAGAAAACAACACAGAATGATTTTATATACGGGGAATTGGGCAGAAACTCATTACATATTAATAGATATTATAATATTCTTAAATATTGGGTAAAGCTTTTACAAATGCCGACATCCAAATACCCTAAATGCTGTTATATTCAATCAGTAGAGGATTTTCAAACTTCTCAAAGTAAGATTAACTGGGCATCGCTAGTAAGCAATCTTTTATGTTCACTTGGGCTTTATGAACCATGGATCTCTCAAACTATTGGAGATAACAGAGTATTTTTATCTATCGTTAGACAAAGATTGGACGATCAATTTATTCAGAATTGGAATGGCCGTATTAATAACTCTTCAAGAGCTCTATTTTATTCTAAGATATGTTCTTTTCAATTTCAGGAATATCTTAGTATTTTTAATTGTGCAAAGCACTGTACTGCTATGACCAGATTACGAGTGTCTTCTCATAGGTTACAGATTGAGGCTGGTCGTTGGCACAAACCAAATAAAATTCCTCGTGAAAATAGAATATGTGTTACATGTAATATCTTAGAGGACGAGTATCATTTCATTTTAGAATGTGCCACATATGCTGAATTAAGAAAAAGATATATCAATAAGTATTATTTCAATCGTCCTAATATGCACAAGTTTATTACATTAATAACTTCAAAAAGTGCTAAAGTCATCAACAATTTGGGTTTATTTATTTTCCATGCTTTTGAAAAGAGAAATAGAATCATATATGGTTGATGTTTCAATGTTTTTTGGTTTTTATTATTGTATTTTCTTATCGAAATTATAGGCTTTTGTTTATTTATCAAGACGCAGGTATTAATATATACAAAATATCAAACCTTGCTCCGACCATATCTACTATTTGTACATTTTTTTTTTATATAAATGTGTTTGTATGGACATCTAAAGACGTTTGTTTGTCAATGTTTGTATTTGTGGAATTTTCTCCACTGTCTACATTTCATATAAATGTGTTTGTAGGAACATCTATGCACGTTTGTTTGTATATGTTGTATCTGTTGAATATTCTTGTAATATTTACATTCTTATTTTTCTCATTGTAGATCGTCATGTTGACAATATTTAATTTCATGTATTTCATTCTCGTATTTATGTTCATTGAATTATGTTAACAATATACCTAATGGGCTTATAAGCCTTATGGAATTATGTAAATAAAACCATAAAACCATATATATGTTCTACCCTAAATAAGATGTTACATTAGTGGTTTTTTGTTAGATACTATTGCATTATCTATCAACAGCTTCATGTATTGTTTCCAACAATTTCTCGTCACTCCAAATGTTTATTCATTATTTTGATTATCATTACTATTATAATGCTATTTAGATATGCTTTATTTCTTCACTTTATTACATTAATAAGCAAATAACAATCAACATTATTATATTGTAAACGACTTGTGTGTCGCCATTAAGGAGAGGAACTTTATAAGCTTTTAGCTTTCGTTCCAATTCGATTCACAAAATTGTTTGTAATGTATATCGAGGGTTCAATGCAAGACTATAGTAAGTGCTTCATAATCATGAAGCACTTACTATAGTATTGCATTGAACCATCGATTCAATGGTGAGTATTTATTGAATAAAATACGTTTAAACTAAGCAAAAACGAGTTCATCCTGATAACCTGCACTCCAATCCCCATCACGTTCTATGTGATATTAGTATTTTTATATATTTAGTATGGTATTGTAATGACAAGAAACTAAGTTAACGTCTCAATAGAATATTCGCATTCGTATTCGATAATCATTCCCTCGTTTTTTGTAGTAATGGTTTTACAAGAACCGATCTAAGTATTGGTATTTGAGAATGATTGATAACACGTTCATTAGAAGTTTTAAGTCATCGAGTTCATATTTGTTAATATATTGTGGTGTCAAATATAAACCAATCTGATTACTGGATTTTTTACGAAATTTTGATCTGACAACTCAAATGAGATCTTCATTATGCAAGAATAGTCCGATCTTAGTAACTATAATTAGATCGAATGCCTAATTCGCCTGATTCGTTTTTTAGCGCGATTGTAAGGCATCTATTTTGTAGTATTCTTTACGGAACACCAATTCTAACTTACTAGATAACACCCATGTCTCTTAATGTGACGTCATTTTGTTATTTGTTCACAAGTTTAAAAAGGGTTTCAATGCTATATAAACGAGTTAGTAACAAACATTTGGTAAAGAAAACAAAACAATTTTCGGAAGAGGTAAACATTTAGTTACAACTTCGTTTCAACTCCGTTATTCATGAACAGATTATGTGTTTTTTTGAGTTATAGTTTTTCCTGGCAATCGGTTTCAATGACATCATTTACTAATAAATCCCTTCATGTTAAAGACTCATATCCGGTCTCCCTAATTGCTATTAATTGATGAAAACGATACCCTTTTAGAAACTTCCAAGTGCAAACATGGATGTAATATGAGGTGGTTTATGATTAAATAACGACACATGTCATAGAAGTATATGACCTCTGAAATAGGTTTTTGGCAGGTAACGTTTAATTTACTTATTTATTTCAAAGCC
The DNA here is from genome assembly GCA_947846245.1 of Cerastoderma edule. Classification (NCBI taxonomy): domain Eukaryota; kingdom Metazoa; phylum Mollusca; class Bivalvia; order Cardiida; family Cardiidae; genus Cerastoderma; species Cerastoderma edule. Next base: position 2,074,523 of record OX401415.1, read on the forward strand.
TCATAAATTAGGTCTTTCGTTATCTCAAATTGAAGGCATGTAGGTAACAATTTGTCATTGGCCTAGACATAATATAAAGTAGTGAAATACATGTACATGTATAGCAACAATACAAGAACAATAGGTTACATAGTAAAATAGCATAAACTTTTCACAGAAAGGCGGCAATGGTGACCATAGCTACAAAGCATTTGTCTGAAATGTTATTTGACTATGGATATAAATATTGTACGCAACAAAAGGCTCTTTTACATTGTTACCTTTTGAAAAACACAAGTCAAAGCTGTCTTATTTATTATGAAAACGTTGTTGGTACCCACCTCATTCGATAACAATGAATATCAGCTCTAAAGAAAATATGTTGAGATTACATGATTAGAGAGAAAGTTCTATTCGTTTGTCAGTTGGTACCGCATCACTTTACAGGACTGTAAGAACATATGATACCCGCGAACTAAAACGTTTTTGGACGTATACTCAATGGCGAAGTATACAGAGGTGTTCCCTTCGATCAATGACATTCAAAATGCTTTGAAACCATTAGACGGGAACTCCTCTTGATTTGTCAAAGGTCAATCTTGAATCAATCCTCTGACATGATTATGTCATAAATCAATGGAGTTTTGTCCCTCCAGAGTGTAAGATTTCCTTTGGTGGATGTTACGTTAACAAACTTTCCTGTTCTTATTCAGAAAACAATGGATGTGTAATTGGTGTGTCATTATAAAGAATGGTAACATTGTATAAGGTTGCCTTTCCTTGATTTACAGATTTTTTGCAATAGCTGACACGAGCTGATTCAAAACCCAATGCACCAGAAGACACTTGAAGTGGCTTGTAAGTTGAATCTAGTTAAATATTTCACACCGTCGTGTGATGGATTTTATATCAGCCTCCTATCGGGTAAGGAAACATTCTCGATTGCCTCACCACAAAAAAGGCAGTCGTCTATATGACATTGTGGCTTTGGGTTTGTTTATTCATTTATGTATTGTTTCAATTTATTTTGATTCCAGTGTTGGTGGAAGATGGAAGACGAAGATCTCTTGCAACGGAATAACGCACCATAACGTTCATTACACACCACTTTAATGTGTTTACAGCAATTTTAACCCTTATAGTTAAGGAACCGACTTCTTCCTTTTGCATACAGGTTAGATCCAGGCCAGCCGCAAAGTAAATTTTGCGGCTGGCTTGTGATCAAACCTGTTTACTACACTGAGCATCTTGCCTCAACAGAATTAGGCAGATATTTAAGGTTTTGGAAAGAAGACGCCAAAAAAAAACTATTTTTAGAAATTACCCAGCATTCTAAGGGTAAAGAAACTACTACGGCAATAGGAGAAGTTAGTTGCACAAACTTAAAAATGTCCGCATTTGTCGCAATCTTTTAACCCATTTTTATAACAAAAAAAATTGAAAATTGTTTACAGTCTCCATTGGTTTCGATTTGACCCTGCCATGCATTCTTATTTCTATACTTGGATAACGGCATAAAGTATTAAGACCTAGATGGGCTTGAGATCGGCATGCACATGTTTTTAATTCGGGGTGTTGAAAGCGTTTGAAACAACTCTGAGAATTTATATCAGTCCATATTAAACGTAGTCTGATAATGACACTAGAGCAATTGTGTTGGAAAGACCCGTTTCGTGAGGTATCAGTTGATGGTTTTTGTTAGAAACGTAAGGTTTCATATTCAGACATCTTTATCGTTCCCTTAATGTATCATTGTTGGAAAACAGCAGTAAACATTTACCTCGACGGGTGCAAACCATGAGGTCACCCGGTTGAGAGCTGTTCTTTACGACTTCTAACTACCCC